>MU158795.1:2396516-2426467 GCA_015888305.1 Antheraea pernyi
CAACAAACTGTTTTCCCCCCCCCCCCCCTTCACTTTTCGTCACACAAAAAGATTGACAATATAATTTCTAAGCCTTTCCATAGGAAATTCCACTTCAATAATTCTTCTTTTCATTATAAGGTACACCAATCAGCGGCCATAAATGCTATAATCAATTAAAAATCCGCTGCTTGCTCATAAAAAAATAACAACTGTTAAGTATAACACTTGAGTATCATTATAATAATAAGATAATTATTATAATATCGTAAGTCTTGCTCACTGTAGGCTTATGCTGCACATGAAACAATTAGTGAACGAAAAATTAGACCAAAAGTATGCAGAAAATAAAAACCTACATCTATCGACCTTTTTATATAGAAGATAAGTGACAACTTTCTCTAAAAGTTTACCTACGTTGTTTATACGTAGGCTTTATTAATTCTCGCTCCCACAATTTTCATCAATGAGCTACCTATAAAGCGGTGAAAGTGCATAGATAATAATGGTGCATACTTCCATTAATTAAATTTAATCATAATATCCTCTTTTTTGTTTTTCCATATACACGCTAATTCGGTAAGTAAGGAATTAATATATAACCAAAGACTTATGACCTACAAAACTACTACTGAGTGAGAAACATTGCGTGGCCAATTTATGATTGATTCTCTAGTATTAAAATCAGGCCGGTAACGTCATCATCTTCTTACCCTTATCCCACCTAAGTAGGGTCGGCACAACATGTTTTCCTTTTCCACTCTCGCCTATCAGATGTCATCTCAGTAGTCACGCCTTTTTCACAAATATCATTTTTCACACAATACATAAATACCTTTTTTTCACTCTTCCTCTACTCCTATATCTGTCCACCATAATACTCAAAACTTTTCTAGTTACATGGTACAGTTACATCTCTCCTCATGACATACCCATACCATGCTAACCTATTACTCCTCAACTTCTGTAACCATAGTGCTATTGTCAAACTTCCTCTAATATACTCATTCTTAATCCATTCTAGTTACACCACACATCTTCCTTAACATTTACATCTCTGCCACATGTAGTTTTTTCTCATCCGTCGCTTTCTTCGCCCAGCACTCAGATGCATTCAACATGACAATATATTTTCCTAAATCTAGATTTTCTAAGATTTTCAAGACATAGATTAAATTATCAAGAATGTATTGCGACGGCAAGGTTAAGATACTAAAATCGTTAATCTGTAATGATTTGCGAGGTTCCATGTGATAATTTCTCTAACTATTCGTGTTTATAATAGAAATAAATAGAATTGAAGCATCTGTATATGATTTCAAAGAAACAGCATTTTGCTTAAAGAATATAAAAGTATATACGGTATTTATAACAAAAAAAAACATTTTTTGTCTGCCTGTTTGCTTATTCCACTTACTCTTCGAAACGGTTGGACCCATTTTGACTGGACTTTAACTCGCAAATATCTTAGGTTATAAAGAGTAACTTAAAATCATTTTATTTAAAAAGATATGGTTCCACGCAAATATAATCTTAAATAATATAATAAATGCGTAAGTCGCTTTGTTTGTTTGTTCGCTTTCACGTTTTAGCCACTCAACTGATTATGATATTTTGTCAGCGGTGCTGAAAAAGACAAAGGGCGTATTCCATCCGCATGTTCTCACAGGACAGATCAAATCTATATTTTATTGATACAGGTATTGATTTGCGGAAATGCATAATCAAATATATCATAATCATATTCCTAAACTAAAAGTAAGTTAGTTGTTTCACAATAAGTTTTCTGTTGCGGTAAGACGTCACAGTGGCCAAACAATTACAAGCGGAAGTGCGAAGTAACGTCCACCCCAATTTTTAAATCAACTCTATATTAACGCGAGCGAAGCAGTGAGCAAAATCTAGTCATTTATAAAGCAATTCGCCTATTCGCTGCCGAGCATGGCCGAAACCACGCTTTATTACTTATTCCTAGACACATGCTATAATTTTTTTCACAAAAATCAAAAAAAGTACAGACACGTTAGATTTACGTTCTTATTTTAAGCGCACAAAAATATATTTACTACGACATCACATTACAATTCTTTGAATTTTTAGACTTATCTGTACTATAATATGTATGTATTATACATATAGACCTTCCTCTTGAATTACTCTATATATTGCTGAAAACTGTATTAAAATCCGTAGAATAGCTTAAAAGATCTAAGCGAACAGACAGCGGAAGCGACTTCATTCTATACTATGTAATTATTACGTTATTTATATATACATATTTGATATAAAAAAGATTAACACAATAGTAATTCATTTCGCCTTTACATGTATAGACGTTTTATAATGATGCAGATCTTTTTCTAATACTTTCTACAACTTAGCGTTATACAAAAATTTCACCTGATTTTAAATAACTATGTGGTCTCAGATGGTAACATGCTTAGCCTAGAAGAAGAATGGCTCTTAAGTGCAACTACCGAAACACACTTATAATTGCTTGGCGTCATATTTACTTCCTGACCTTTTTTTATATAAAGAGGAAAACGAACAATTGGGTTACCTGATGTTAAGTGATCACCACCGTCCATAGACACTAGCAACACCAGGGGAGTCGCAAGTGCGTTGCCAGCCTGTGTATGGGGGAGGGCAGGTAGGGATTGGGGTAATGGAGATGGGCCTCCGGCGCTCTCACTGACCGAACGAAACGCAACAATGCAAGCACTGTTACTTCACATCGGTTTTCTGTGAGAGGGTGGTACTAACCCGGGTGAGCCGACCCATTCATGCTGAAACTAATAATAGCTACAGTGTAGCTCTACCATATATAAAAAGTGTGTGTAGTTTGGAAGTTCACCGTGGACAAACATCATGCCACTGGATTTTTTTATGTTTATATATTAATACGTGAAGCCAAAACTTTGTACCCGATTTTAAGCGAATTGCGCGAACGGATGAACGTGAAATTTTGCATAGTTAAATTTTATATGGAGGAGAAGTGAAGAAAGCAGTGATGCGTGTTCATACAAAAAGACTTTCTATAAAAATGATTGAAATGTATTTCATGACTTATTCCAAGACACGTGCAAAACTTTTTTTGTACAAACATTTTAAAAGTACAGAAACGTTTGATTTAAATTTTTATCATATGAATAGATAGATGGTTGGCAACCCTAAATGAAGATAAGATTTTGTTCTTAACACTCGATTGTAGGTACAAGTTACAGTAACACCAAATTAGCGAAACTCATATTTTAATGCCGCCAAATTTATTCGGTTTTAATAAATATTATACATCATTACCATGATAACATTGAACGGGTATTTAAATGAGTTCATTATAGAAGCAAATTCCGGAACGTTTTATGCCATTTTATTTACATGCTAATTGATAAAATAACAAATGCATACTTTCGAAACGTTTATAGTTTTCCTGGTAATTATATTGTAACATTTAATTGCTAAAATATTTCTCATTATGAAACTATTACGATTTTCATTTCATATATATTGTATACCACATAATTGATTGTTTATATTTGTTGTAATTACTTTTTATACACACAAATTCAGTCGTCACACCAGAGATACAAAATTAAACTTAAAAAAAAAAAATACTATAACTTATGACATAAGGTATTAAAATACAAGGGTAAATAAAATACAATGATGATTAACTTGTCAATTTAAAAACAACTGTGGCATGAATTCGACGTCCTTACATCATAGATTCAATTATTGACCATGTTGAAAAATAATTATATGTTTATACTCACAGCAGTTAGGAAAAGGAGAATATGCCGTATAAATGACATAACTATTCAACTATAACAGCACAAACACACAGAGAAACGAGCGGACTGTAAGCGCTTTGGTTACCCAATAACTATTTCATGTTGAACTCGCGATATTTATTACGCATCCTTTTGACGTACAGACCACAAAATTGATGTCGTCGAGACATGCACCTGACTACGTTTGTAGATAACGACTGATCGACCAGTGTCCGCTACGCTGTTTGCCTCCACTAAACTATATTAATATGCCCGTTTTATCTAGACCTGTACTTTCGCGACTATCTCTCCCGATAACGTCAATAATATAAAGTATCAAGAGGGCCGAGGCAGGCCTATATGCTTGGTCAAGAAAAACGGACTTCGCAAGTAAATGTCCGTCGTCAAGTTCAAAGTTCGGTTCGTCGATTCTTTACACGGAATATTAAAATGTTTACTTATACGATATGACAAATTTGCATGTCATATATTGCTACTTTATTAGAGAAAAGATATAACTTATAGTTTATGCCTTTCGAGTTTTTATCAGAAAGTAAATTATTAGAATACGTCCAATTCAACGGCCACTTCAATACGATCGAAACTACAAAAATGGATTATTGTTGTTCTCTTTATGATTTAAACGTCTGAAAAACTTATTCTCTGAAGAGATGGTTAATAAACTGAAGTAAAACTGAATAAGTCCACGTTTGATTAAAAAGTAATTATTTTATTTACTGGCATTTACTTACAAAAATCAGATTTACTTCATCTTAAAAAAGTACGTAGTTTTGTCTGTGACGTTGCGACTTCATTCAATTTTACAATAACTATTGTAGTGCATTACGCTGTTACTTCGTTCTTGTTGAAATTATTTTATAACGTACTAGCTGTGCCCGCGACTCCGTCCGCGTGGAAACTAATGTAAAAAAACAGCGACTAATAAAATCCTCTGAATGTATTAAGTCCATTTACTTATCTACTTGTCTCTCGTGCTTAAGTCGCGTCGTCATTTTCAAGTTACAATAACTTGTGATAGAGTGAACCGATTTTAATGAAACCAAGACTAAATGTTACTCGAGGATATGTTTTATGATTTTCTTGGTGTGATTTTATCGTGAATCCAGTACTTTAGCAGTGATACGTGTTCAAACAAACGGTGAGACAGACATTTATACAAATAATTGAAATGCATTTTATTACTTATTTCAAGACACCTGCAACATTTTTTTTACAAAAATTATGATTGAATTATTATAATTTTTTTTAGATGGTTATTTAAACGTATTTCTGTCACAATAATTGTGATATTTTCTGCAACGATCAAGTAGCAATATAATTACACTACTTATCCCTACTTTTAGAATTTCATTTATTTCAAAGATAAATTTACCTCCACGTGTAAACATAGTCAAACTTTAAATGCATTTTCCCTCAAATTTTTGGAGTCACTTCTTTTTTGAATAATTGAATGATATGTTAGCAGAGGGATAGCCATTCGGTTATTATTGTATGTAAATCTTAAAAACTATCGTTAAATACAAGTTAGACGGTAATAATAATCATGTACCAAATAAGAATAAATATCGACCTAAAAATAACTAAATAGAGATGTCTCAAATTTTTACTACAATTTTAATTCCAACGATATTAAATACGTCACACGAATTGACCATCTGTTTCAACGTTTCCCTAACATATATCCAAAGCTCTCAATTCATTCGTCTAGTGGAAACTTGTTTAAATACCAAAGAAAAAACAGCTTTTTTATACTATTGGTGGCAAACGAACATTCGACCCACCCGATGGTAAGTGATCACTGTTGTCCATGGACATCTGCAACACGACGGGAATCACGGATGCGTTGCCGGACCTTGAGAAAGCAGGAGACTCGTTTCTTGAAAGTTGGCAATCTGTATTGGCACTATTAGCCTGGAAACGCTGCCGCTGGGAATTCATTCCAGAGAACCGATAAACGACTTCCAACCATCGAGGTAACACGGATGGAATGTCACTTTATAACGAGTCGTTCAGTAATGGAAGTCTGCAGCAGGTAGTAATCCGAACAGTTTTTTAGAGCACTCTCCGTGGTAGATCTTTATAAGGACGCAAAGTGACGCAACGTTCCTACAAAACGCCAAAGTGTCGACCCTTAAGGAAAGCACCAGGTCACCGACGATTCGAGCCACTTAACGCTGAATTCGGGCAAAAGGGAGCAGATTGACATTGAGCTGCTCCGGTCCTCATTACAAGCTTTATTAATATGATGACTCTGTTTCACTGCTTTACCTTATGAAAATGCAACATTACTATAAAATACTGCTAATTTATATTAATCTATAGCGTCAAATCTACAAAACCTATCAGCATAGGACTATGTCCATTTGATGCTAATTTTTTTTATATTTTAATGTATCTTCATCAATTTTTGATGTCTAAAAAAGCATGCTGAAGTTTTCTCCTACCATATTTTAAAAGTCATATCTCTTTCCGTTAGCGTACCTATTTATAACTCGACACCCACTAAACCGATTTACATCAAAATCTTCCTCTTTTTCTATATAAAAATCCAGTGTTATGATGTTTGTTCACGATGAACTCTAAAATATATCTAAAATATAAAAACTCTTCATGAAAGTTGGCATTTATGAACAATTTGGTACTAGTTGACAGATAGGAAATTATATTTCGATTAATGGCCTCAATATTCTGTTATTACAAATTAAATGATTGTCAATGTTGATTATTGTTATGAATTGTAAGTTTCGTCAGCCTCGAATTGATGGCATTTTAAATTGTTGACAGCAACCTGTAGGACCGATATCTCATAGATGGCGCCACGTTTTAATTTTGAATTTATTTTTCAACTCCAGTTTATTCTATGGTACATGTCTTCTGTTAACCTATTTACTACGTAACTTCGCTCTTTCTGTATCAAGTTTTTAGGCAGATTCATTACCCCATAATACCAAATACTATGTCATATTATTACGAGTAATTCATCATGTAGTAACTGACTCACAGCAACGCGTGACCGGGTCAGCTAGAAATATTTATAAAACTCATATTTTCTAATCAGATTTCGATACATGTTTAATAGAAGTTGAGAGATTAAAAGTAAATTAAGTCTATACAAAATGACTACCAAGACATTTTATTGTATAATTTTATACCGATATACAATAAAATGCAGCAATCATTTTTATCTTATTGAAAAATAGTTATTTGCGACGCTATTTTAACAAACACAGTATCCAATCTATATCCAATTAAGGTACTTTAGTTTTTTATTTTAATGTGGATTAAAATAGTTATTTACAGCATATGATTTCAATGCATATCTTAGAAAACATTACGGGTTTAAAATAACATACAACAAAAAAAGTTGTTTATGTGAAGATTCTTAGATAGCACTTAAAAATGCATCGAAATCACTTAGTTTCTGAGATTCTCGGTTAAACTACCAATAGTTATTGACTAAACAAATGTCTGTCAAATGACCCGTTGATTTTTATTGACATTTATCGTATGATTGTGTATTCAGTAACGCAATTTTTCAAGTTATCGAACCTATAAGCTACTGAACAGATAAACTACAATTAAAGTACCTCAGAAACCGGGCATTAGTCACTTGTGACACCATATTAGTACATAGCACTAGGCCCCCTCGGCAGCGGCTCAAGTCTAGGTCCGTTCCCTCCGCGTGGAGCCCTTAAGTACGCTGCTCGCGCGATACAGTGACACAAAATCTTACAACACTGCCACAACATTACACATATCACCTCCACACACATGCACGCACATATGCTTACACATGGAAGTGAAAGGATTTTATTTTTTCCCTTATCAACTGAAATAGTTTAGAAAAAATTATCCGACACTAAATACATATAAGAGTTGTTGAGGTATGTATGCTTCGTACACATATATGTTTCAATAACTCATATAAGTATGATTATATAGCTTAGCTTAGCTCAGATAGGTCGCGAATTGCATGAGTCAGGCAACAGCCCAAGCCGAGGTGTGCCGTGCACCCTTGAGCTAGTTGTCAAATAAAATCGGCTGAGTGCCTTAAGCGCTCGCCTTAATAGTCCGGTGGAGCTGTTAAGACCTTGCTAGGTCAACAGCGTAGTGAGTTCGAAAAAAAGTACATAGCATCCACGAGAAGACTAGTGGTTAAGGGTTGCTACTATTTAATTGTTTACAACGGAGTTTTTGGCGGGATCTTGGAATGTCATGTAGTGGTTTTTAATATAAAAGAAATATAAAATAGTGAGACCATATACAATTATAGAAATGCTGTTGAAAAATAATTGTAAAGAGGACATGCACGCCTCTTATAGTATCATGTACCGTATACATTAGATATATAATACTAACAATATGTGAAATGAGGTTTATCAACTGTAACATACATATTTGGAACCTTAACCCACCATATAACATCTCAGTGCTCACTTACACTGTATAAGGAAATAATAAAACAACTTCTTAAAGATTATTATAATGATATAATATTACCATATTGTCAATAAATAATAGGTTTTTGGTCTAATATCTTATTACAAAGACCCCTTCTATCTTCAAAATTATTTTTCATAATTATAATACGTACTCTGTTATTATTATAATGTTGAATTGTAATTGTACACCTGCATTTATAGCGGCCACAGATAAATAAACTTCATGGTGATAGAATGGACGTATGGCAGAAACATTACACATAGATGAAAATAAATACAGAGGGCAAATATTTTCTCACCCGACCACCAAGAATTCTCTGCACACATGTTTATAATGTTTCCTAGAAATATCATGCTTATTGTTTACCTGTCGGTGTCCTTGGTTATTATTGTTTATTGATAAAATATTATAAGTAATTTACTTAAAACCTTGACTGAAAATGGCGGCAGAATTTTTATATTTACTACATAAATGCTTAATTTGAGAGATTAAGGACCCTAAGCTTAAATCATACTGAAATAATATTTAATTTAAGAGTTTTAGGTAGCTAACCTATAACCAACTTGTTAATCGTAAGTTGCAACACCAACACTGAAAGCGTCCATGAATTCAATCGCATAAAATTATGTAATAATTTGCGAGATAGAAAGTTTGCAAAACATTATATTTTACTTTCCAATGGGTTTTAGCTATTATTATTATTATTATAAGTATAAGCTATTAGTAAATGTAATTAGCTGTGGCCAAGTAAATACAAAAAGGTAGATAACATGTGGTTTTAGAAATCTAACATTTAATCCCTGAAGCATTCGAAATTTTCCCATAAACAATATTTAGATATCTTCTAACCGTGTTATTACAAAAAAGTTAAATACGTATTGAATACTTGCTTTAAAAAAGTATGGTTGCTTTCGTATTAAATGCACCGTACTCGCCGAACGTTCGACATCTTGTTGTTATCTCGGTTTTGTTAGGTTAGGTTAGACGTGCGAAAAAGGATAACGCGAGCTTGCCGCGGCACGGTCGGCGAGCGCGGTGCATTTAATACGTAAGTACCCAAACTTTTTTAAAGCAAGTATTCAATACGTATTTAACTTTGTTGTAATAACAGGGATACCGTATTTATAACATTTGATTTACAGTAGTTAAACTCTGTTGTTTAAAAGTACAAATAAAAATAACTATAATTTAAGTAGGTATAGTTTATTTTTTTCTTACTACGTAAACGTATACGAGTATGTTACGGTTTCAATTTAGCATTCCCTTATATATTATCCTATGAGAAACTACTTTTTTTACCGTATAATAGGAATATGTGTGTGTTTGTTAGATTTTCTTATCAATATATTATAATTTATATTATCTATCTATACATAGTATAAAACAAAGTCCCCTACCGCGTCTGTCTGTCTGTCTGTTCGCGGTAAACTCAAACACTACTTAAGAGATCGTTATGCGGTTTTCACCAATGGATAGAGTGATTCATGAGGAACGTTCTGGTATATAATTTATCAAGGATTTTAATTTTATAATCAGAGCGGGACAACGTCTGCCGGTCCCGCTAGTTATATATAAGTTATATTCCAAGTACGAATTTCAAATATTTTGTCACAGTCTGATGCAAACAAGAAAAACAAAATTTATGTGTCAATCACAGTGATGCATGTAGTTAAATAGCATACAGAATATACTACTATAAAGTTATTTTAAAATAACGCTAATTAAATGTTAAATGACGAATTATAGTCAAGAATCACTATTATAGATTCGATATTTTTTTGTATAATCAACTTTGTTCGTTTTAATAATGTCAAAAATATTTTTGTATAACTGATAAATTCAACATAATAATAACCATAAATGTAAACTCATCGCTAACCACATTTACTTAGTTTAATAAAATGTAATAATTACGATTTTATTATGTCATTTATCAATGAAAGTGAGCTATAGGTAAATTAAATGTTGTTTAGTCGATTAAATGCAATTAATAAATTTAGACTGAAATAAAGACTAATTGGTACCCTCGTTAACTTTACTTTTTTTATAATACGTTTATAATTGATATCTAATTACTAATAAGTTTCGCCGAATATTAAATAAAGAAATTATTGCTCTGAAATACTAAGTGACTATGTGAGCTTTCTAAAGGTTCTTTAAATTAAGATGACGGATAACTGAATAGATTTTAATGATAGAATATGTAATTAATTCGAAGTACAACATGACAGTTTGAAATGACATTACATGTTACTTTATTAATCGTTTTTCGAACAGCTTTACGCGATATCTTGCGGTTGCTGTAATTATGTATATACCAATGATCAGAAGTACAGCGTTGACTGTGATTATATTAAACTTATAATTATTACCATTTATAATTAAAAACACGAAACAAAAGCAAAATAATATTGTTATAACAAATCAATCGATAACTTAGATATAAAATATACTATATTTGAAATATTTCACGAAATAAGTACACGAAATAACAACACTATGATAGGTTAAACAATGATTAAACAAATGGTTAAACAATGATGACAAAATGATGTCGATTGTCAACTGTCATAGAAGTTATGTACAGGATTGCCAATTTATGGAAAGTTCACGAAACTGCGAGGAATTTTACATCTATGGTGGAATTTGAGAGGATTGGATAATAAGCAAAAAAAAATGTGGATATCCTATCGTTTTATCAATCACTAAACTTGCGAAATATAAGGTCTTGATAGTCTGATGGATGGTATTTAAAACTTTATTTACTCTTATTAAAATAGACACTTTCTAAAATATTACAGAATGCCCATTTTTTTTTTAATGAAACTTATGGATGGGTTTCTGATCCGCAACCTTTTTGTGTGACGAAAACTGGTAAGGGTAAATAATGTTCCGAGTAGAGTGGGACCAGTATCTCGTTCGCTTTCGGTTAACAGTGAGACACACGCCCTTCTCGCTTTCTTTCTCGTTGTTTCGTCTACTGCGTTTAACGGCGGCGTGGCGATCACTGAATGTAATCTATGCTATTCAAATGTGATATAAATAATTTAAATGTTTCACTGAATATAAAACAAGTCTACATTAACTCACCGAGGCAGTGAGCTAAAGCTAGCTTAATATAAAGTTATTACAGTTTAAGAAAATTATGATTTTCCTAAACATTATGCCTTCTGTGACATCTGTTTTCCTTTCGTAGAAGTCACGGGTATCTGCTAGGATACCTACAGTAAACCTGTCTTTTTAATAAGAATACTGCAACATCTCCATACTTTAAAAACATTTCAAATAACGGCTACTTTAAATATGTAATCTACCATAAAATATATTAATAATACTAAAGTAGGAAAAAAGAATGATCGAATAGATAACATAGTATGTACATTTCCTTCAATTGGATAGTAGGTACCTATATATTGATAATATAAATTACTCAAAACACGTTTTTTTTAAAAGAGGATAAAAGGTTTTAAATGGTAACAAAACTTCTGCGCAAATATGAGCAAGTCAAATCAAATCCAAAGTAAATTCGTTGAACTAGGTACGTATGCACTGTATTTTCCTCCCGATCTTCCTCTGGCGTCATCATTATTGTATTCTTTTATTACATTTATAACTTATAAATCGATATATCAATTACAGCATCGAATATGGGTAATTATTAGTAATTAATTTTAATTTCAGTTATAATAATACTTATGAAGAACATCTATTTTGATTTGCATATCAAATCGATATGCAGTATAATCGATATAACCGTCTATAATCGATAGTACAACCGACTGTCCACAGTTCCTACAAAGGTTCTTCTTTAATACACTGCATACATTCCCAAGGCACCCCATCAATTTACTTAAAAATCCATCCATAACAACTAATATTGGATTAAATGCACCTGTATCAAGACTGAGTAATCTGTACAACAAATTAGGAAATGAATTGGGCATCTTTGGTAATTCGTTGTGCACGTTCAAGGAAAAAACGTTATTATTGCTGAGAGACATAAATTTTACTTCCTAACAATTTATGAACAATAACTTTACTATGTTTCCGTTTTGATATTCTATTTCCTATTTGTTACTAAGCATTTTCATTCTATTGTATCATAACTTTTTTTTCCGTACTGACTACGCTATTCACCTAGCAAGGTCTTAACAGCTTCACCGGACTACGTTGTATCATAATATTTCTACTGTATTAGCTCATTACGAAGGTCAGAGCCGGAAAAAAAAAACAAATTACTTTAATTTATTAAATAAAATTACAGAAGAATCTAAAACTACAGTGTCGCCGATGTTAGGCTAAACTCTCACACTAAACTGAAACTAAAAATAATAACATAGTGAATATTACCGACATTAGGATAACATTACAGGATAAAATTATTCATATAGCGTAATTCATGTGTGTTACATTGGCCACTAGAATAGCTATCCTTTAATATAAATAAATATGTATCAACTCACTGTATTTTAATTTACATTTTTGTGCTGACATTTGTTTTTTTTAATAGGTAATTATTATGTAATTATTCGAAACAAAAAATTTGGAAAATTTACGTAATTGACATTGGCAATGCTAAAAAAATGTCAAACATTAGAGAACGATCTGAAGTAAATATATGTTTTGATTAAAATTTATATACGGTATGTTTTGAAAACATACATATACTGCATAAAATGCTAATCTATTATAATAAAAAAACACTGCTTACTGTGTACCTATCGATTGTAAAACCTTGTCTAGCTTTAACATATGCAAATATGTCGTCGGGAAGTCTTGAAGCAGGTAAGAAATAAAATGCCGGGCCCACTATCATGAAAAATAAATGATACTGCAGCCCTAAAGCACTTATACATCTATTTAATGCAAAATAGTTTAATGTTTCATTATGGTAGTGAGTTGGATGGCATTGTCCATCGACAGTTTAAAAATAGGCAACAAATAAAGATGAATAAATCTAACGCATGTAGTTTTAGTAATTTTTGTTTGATTGTAATGTGCTAAGATTAAAATGCGTGTTAGATTAAAATTACCCATAGTATTTTTACATATTCTGTGTCAAACAGTTAATAACAGAGAAATATTAATTACTATTCTCTCGTACTTAAGTTGCGTCGTCATTAAAATTACAATAACTTTTGCTAGAGTATACCAATTTTAATGAAACCAAGACTAAATGTTACTAGAGGATATGCTTTTAAGGTTTTATTGTGGACGCATTACTTTACTAGTGATGTGTGTTCAAAAAGACAGACAGACAAATAAGCATTTCTAAAAATGATTGAAGTGTACTTTATTACTTATTTCAAGATACCAGCAATAATTTTTTTTTTCACAAAGGTCTAAAAAGTACAGTCATATTAGATGTACAGACCCTAGTAGATTTACATTCTTATTATCTGAGATAGTCTCATATCTAATATTGAGATTAGTATACTCAAACCCCATTTGACCAATCACCATCAGAGTTGACACACCTAAATGTTTTTCATGGAACAAGTTTTTGTAAACTATTTTATATCTCTACACTAGGTACTGCTATACCATATTTTATTTTATATTTATGATTTAAGGCAGATGGAATTGAGGATAGTATTGCTAGTACTGTATAAGAAGGAAATCATTTTTCAGATAAATATTCTGTGGCCTATGTAACTGTGCCGAGCACCGATGTGGGTAAAACCATTGGACATGGACTGGTTAAGAACAAGTTAGCCGCTTGTGTTAATATAATACCTCAAATAACTTCAATTTACGAGTGGAAGAATGAAATTAATGAAGATAGTGAAGTAAGGTTTTTTTATAATGAAAGTACAATATGTATCATTAAAGACTACTTTCTGTAAACCTTAATTATAGTATAAATAAAATTAGTAAAAGTTACATTCTCTTATTACTAAATTTGGAAGCACAATTTATTGGCAGATTCATTTGGGTGTAAGGGGTGTCAAATAACATCTAACACTTGAGACATCCAAGCCAACCTCACCTGCACGTGGTGCACCCTGCTGAATAACGAACGAGGCAATGGCAAAAGCGGGGTGGTAGGGTTTTACAGCCTGACTGGGTCGCATCCACCATGTATATGGCGAAAAAGCCCGTCATAGTGATTCGCTTTTGCGGCTCGCGTTTCGGGATCAGCCTGTGCATATCCAGCTTTTCGCAGGCCGGCATGACAGCGGCGTCCGGCGATGGATAGTATGTCAATCGGTGGTCGCCATTGTTTTTGGATTGTACTATGCTTACCATCAGGCACAGTGCAGTCACTTTGCCGTGCTACTATAAAAAAAAAAAAAAAAAAAATTTACTTTGATCAAATATCTAAATGTTTCCCGAATAGATTGAATTGCTCACACAGGCTATATATTTTTCCTTGTTTGTTAAGTTCCCTAGAAATAAGCTAATATTTAAGGGGCTATTAATATATTTTGTAGTATCCAAGCAAAAGGTGCTATAGATATCTGCAATTTAGCATGTTGTGATAGTATAAATAGAATTAAAGGAAACAAATAACCATTCATTCCTTTTTTACAAACTTTCTTACAAATGTTACTTTTAAATGAATTAAAAGGCTTTACAAAATAAATATGAACAAACTTTAGTAACTTAGATATTATTCATGGTAATTATTCCTGGTCCATGGTATTGACAACTTCCAACTTACATGGTATTAGTGGTTTTTCTAAGTCCATCTGTTCAACTGCTACACTCAAGTTGGAAATCTGTAGCCAGCCATCAATAGGTATGTTCCTCCAACGACACTTGAGAGCCATTCTTCAACTATTTTTTTTTTTTTATGTCATTGGTGGCAAACGAACATGTGGGTCACCTGATGTTAAGTGATCACCACCTTCCATGGACACTAACAACACCAGAGGAGTTGCAAGTGCGTTGCCACCCTTTGGGGGGAATGGTTAGGGGAGAGAGAGGGATAGGAGAGGGGAGGAGAGGTGGGCCTCCGGCGCTCTCACTGACCGAACGAAACGCAACAATGCAAGCACTGTTACTTCACGTCGGTTTGCTATGAGAGGGTGGTACTACCCCGGACGAGCTGACCCATTCATGCTGAAACCAGTAATAGTTTCAGCGTGGCTCTACCACCAATAAACTAGGTTTTAGAGTGTTCACCATCAAGTCCACATATTTAAAAACCTAATATTAAAACAAAAAACTATTTGATATCTATTATGGTTGCTCCAATGTGGTGTCCTCGTTCCAGTTGAAGTGCTCTCAACAACTATCATTTATAATTCTTAATTCTCTTGATTTCAGGCCTTGTTGATGATAAAAACACGCACATCACTAGTGGATAAACTTACAGAATATGTTCGCTCCAACCATCCATATGAAGTTTGCGAGGTTATCTCACTACCAATCAAGAATGGTAACCCGCCATATTTAAAATGGATTGGAGAGACTGTACCTGAATCGTAATGCATTGAATGCGAAATTTGTTTATAATAATATTAAGTATAAACTTTATTTAAACAAAAGAGGTTTTTAATTTCTTTGTTTTTTCAACAGTTCTTTCTTACATGGGTAAGGCTGCCAAAATTATCATTTTTGTCTGCAGCAAATAATATTAAAATGCCAACATCAATTTCAAGAGAATATCAAATATTACAACTCTCCTGATGCTTTAAATATGCGAAGTGATTATTTTGCTATCTTTTTCGAATCATAAACTGTACTTACAAGTTTATTTAGTTACAACTCCCAACTTTAGGCAAAAATACAGCATTCTTCATTAAAATAAAATGTTACAATAAAGATTTCATTTTGTTTTCGTAAGCTCGATAACTTTACAACCACATTATATATAAGATACTTAACTCTAATTATAAGTAATTATCAATTAGTATATTATTATAAATATATAATTAGTATAAATAATTAGTTTGCGAAAATAGAAATTTTACGGGATATTATTTACAGAATATGCAATGATTTTTTGGTTTTGTATTACAAATTTCTATGTATTTATATATGGTGCAAGCTTTACTAAAAAATTACGATACTTTGTGTTACCAATGTGTGTGGTTCGAATATAATTTAGATAGAAATTACTTAGATAGGTAGCTACTGCTTTTTATCTTCCCTGTAATAGATATTACATTCAGCCTCTAAAGTCAATAAGTCAAATATATTTTATTTTGATCATTAAAACTGTACCTTAGAATAATATCGGCTTCAACATTTGTATTATTTTTTAACATTTAGCAACGTTTACTATACGCATTAACGTTTGGAATAAACAACTGTTCTGATTTAGAAAATCTAGAATCCCGACTAAAAAAATATAACAAAGTATAAATACTTCTTTTTATATATAGAAACGATAATTTACCAATTATAGTCCGATACAGGTATTTATATTTTAACGCCATCTAGCGGAACTTCATTGAACTAAAATGATAATTCGTTCAAACTTATAGTTTATTAATTCCACTCCAACGTAGTTTGATAACTCACCATGAAGGTTCGCAATACTAAGTACTTTTTCATAATGGTTTTCTGAAGAGTTTTTGGCGGGATTTTGGTCTTTCATGTAGTGGATTTAATATTTTATTCGTAATCTTGTGTTATTTGACTCTATATTTTGTAAAATTGGTTGTGTTTAAGTAATACAGTTCGGTTATTATGCATAAGTGAAGTGAATGGAAAATAATGCCACAGACCATTAATTCTGAGATGCCATAAAAACTCCATGGAACGTTCTTACAAGAGAGCCACCATTTTGTTGGAACACTGAAATTATTCACACGACACTTATTGTGTAAAATATGTTGTAATCTCCATTGAAACAAAACATTGACACTGACAAGTGCTTCTGCGGAGTCAAAACAAGAAAAAGAAGTAGAATGGTTTTACTAAAGCTAGTCAAGTCAAGATGGTGTGCAGAACGTCACTAAGTACCGTTGAGACATAGGTTCCTGACCAGATTAAACAAATAAATTAAGGACTAAGTATCTGAATTTTGATTATACAGTTTTTCTTACTTTTTGTATACAGGTCATATAACATAAAGTAGCAAATCACAAAATAATTCATAATAACATACCATTGACAAAAAAAAACGTAAGTGAAACGTCCTATCCATCTCTGCCTACCCGATCATCTAAATCAGTGGCACTCGACCCTTTTCAAACGGGCCACAAACACATTCCACTCATGGTGTCGCGGGCCGCAAACTACAAATATCTAGGTATTAAACAAAAATAACGTAATTTCAAATTAAGAAACTATTAATGTAGTGAACAATGGTGGTCCAATAAATCAAGCTTGTTATAACCTTTATATCATAATGATCGTATTGCGGTCAGGTTATCTGGGATCTGTAGCCACCGAGTATGTCATCCTCTTTGGCAGGCTGGTTGTAACTTTGTATATATTGTAAATAGAATGTCGTTCAACCAAATGAACGTGTAGGAGCTTCGGGATCACTACTATAAGATTCTAGACTGACACGAAATAGACTATTTATTTATGTGGTACCATATAAGTTATTTATAGATACGCAATCATTCATTTGTTTGAACGACATTATATTTACAATATATACAAAACTTTTAGCCAGTCTGCCAAAGAGGATGACATACTTGGTACCTACAAACGACTCTTTAAATACCTTATATGGTGTGAAGAGTTTATTTTACGCATTCCGAGTATTATTATTACGTTGTCCGTGTCAGTCTAGAATCTTATAGTAGTGAGCACTAAGCTCCTACATTTGGCGACTCCGACGTGATTTAAATTAATTATTCATTAATTATTTTATGTTATTTAATTACTCGGCGTGCTCATAGGTTTTCTGATGGCCAAGAAATTTTAAATAATTGAAAATAAAGTATAATCCGGTGGGCCAACTACAAAGACCCGGAGGGTCGCAGGTTGAGTATAGCTGATCTAAATGGATTGGTCTGATGATCTTAATATGATCGTCAAGACATTGCTTTAATTATGAACTCTGAAAAACTACTAGATATTTTCAATAGAAATCAAAAGAAAATTATCATGAACTAACCTGATTTATATACTTGTCCTTTTATTTCAAGATTTATTAGTATTTTTTACAGTTATTATATGTTGATATTTTGGAGCTCATCGTACGTTTGATTGATTTATAAACTTTATAAAAATGTATATAATTTCAATAAACAAATTATAAAATTGAAATATTATCATTTACACTATAATTTATATGAAAATTCATAAGAGAACAAATTTATTTCATTGTTTTGTTTGAGTTTTCACTTCTGTCGGCAGTCCTTATGACTGTCTCGGTTTTTTTTCTTTTTCGCGCACTATTTTCGATCATTTTCTTACATACAAATCTTTTCCCGACAATTACAACGAAAAATAATTACGCAAATAGGTTTTGAAGTGTTACGCTTACATACATCCGGCAATTTGTTGTTATTTATATATAAATATGTGTTACAAATTCATTAAATAAAATAAAGCATTAATTATTTACATGACAAATACATAATAGTAAAATAAATACATATTGTAACTCAAAGCAGTTGCCCTGTGGTTATCTATATGTATACTAACTAGTGGGCGCCCAGAGGTCGACATTCGACCATAGTTCATTGATTTTTTAAAGTTGTATTTTATTAGGGTTCTTTTCAAAGGGTATTATGTTATAATATCATTGTAGAATGTAGAATGAAAAAGGGTAATAGGAACGTAAGAGTAAAATAATACATACAGACGAGCATAGCAACATCCTTCACAACCTTTTTTGAAGTCCTTTATTGACAGATGTCAAAATGTCTTTTTTATTTACATGTGTGTATATGTTGTGTAAAATTGAAGACGTAGTGTGAGTAATGCATATTTTAATTAATTTAATGTACTTCTAATGCATTTTATATAAAAATAGCTTTCTGCACTTCTCCTCCATATAAACTTTAACTATGCCAAGTTTCACGTTCATCCGTTCGCCCAATTCCGTTAAAAAGGGATACAAAGATTAGGCTTCACGTATTAATATATAGATATTATAAAGAGGTAAAGTTTGTGAGTTTGTGAGGTTGTAGGGGGTAATATCTACTATCTACTAAACCGATTTTTAAAATTATTTTACCAAAAGCCACGTTTGTGAGTGTTAGCCGAAATATGAAAAGACTTTTTGTGGTAGTCGGATTTGTAAAGTAAGTGTGAGAAAAAACAGCCGAACGAAAACGTTTCTGACGAACAGTGCCTTAAGGATGAGAGATATATAATTGAGTTCTATAGAAAAGCTGTAGATCTGTAGCCTGTAGTCTGTGTAGCCTACAAAAAAGTCACCGACAGCATATGTCCAACTTTTATATCTAAGTCACAAAAAGAAGTTTACAAAAAATAATCTAAATCGTTAAGTGATGTTTATTGGGCATATTATCAACAACAATTATGAATTCTTATCAATATGTAATGATATAATAACTGAGCCACAGCAACGCGTGGCCGGGTCAGCTAGTCTATATTAATATTATAAAGCTGAAGAGTGTGTTTGCTTGAATGCGCTAATCTCAGGAACCACTGGTCCGATTTGATAAATTCTTTCAGTGTTAGATACCTCATTTATCGAGGAAGGCTATATATCATAACACTAAGACCAATAGGAGCTGAGCACCAATGAAGAATTTTTCAAAATCGGGGATTTTTACCCCTTTTGAGAGCTTCCGCTGCGTGTTAGCATTAGCCCAAAGGAACTATTCCACGCGGGCGAAGTCGCGGACAGAAGCTAGTATAAGATATGTATAGTAACACAGACTTAGCGAAAGATATGAGTCCGCTTAAAAAAAACAATCCGGTATTTATTCCCAGTACGATGCAGACAAAGTCACGGGAAATGGTAGATTTAATAGAAAAACAAGTGTTATAAAGTTAAAAGAGATAAATTAAAAAGTCTCTTATTAGTTATATTTTAAAATGTATAACTTTACCAGTAAACTCAATAAAATATTGCCTAGCGCCACGTAGTGCCAAATTGTAGTAGAATGGATAGCAAAAAACCTTTTCCAGGAAAAAAACGGGTACATGTGCCAATTTTTAGGAGGTCGGTCAAACGATGTTAAAATGTATTGATATCTAATATTGCAACATTCGTTTTTTATAATATTTTTGGATTTCCAATTAAAAACTATTTTCACTAAATGATTTATTTTGTTTCGTAAAAATCTTGCTGATCGAGTGGTTTTGGCCACCGGAATATCTTTATTCGAGGTACGCAGGTGCGCACTCCGACGTCACTTAATAAACGAATTAATCTCAATCTGTAACATTAGTAATACAGCCCGATGTCAGCAAAACATTTATCAAGGCAACAGCCCAAGCCGAGGTTCGGCCATTTTGACACCCTCGAGCTTGTTGCCAAACGGAGAAGTGCCTTAAACGCTCGCCTTAGTAGTCCGGTGAAGTTGTGAAGACCTGACAGGCCAATAGCGTAGACAGTTAGAAAAAAATTGTTGTTTGTGAAGTCGGTTTACGGACGATAATTTTACGTGATAACGACTCGGATGCATGCGGAAGGTAACACTTTTTCGTGCATGCAGCAGGCGTTTATTGAATTATAAGATGTTATCACGTCAAAAAATCAGTAAAACTGACGCTGAAAAAAAGCAGTAATAAGATTTGACTGTGAAAAATATTCTTGTAGAGTACCATCGTATACGGGAAAAATATAAAACTGTAGAGGTCGCTTGGCATTCGAATTCACTAATATGTTGGGTTGGCGTGGTGACTAAGCCTTTACCTTCCCTCGGGAAGAGGCCTTTGGCCTCAACTTCTTATTATCTTACTACCTTCTGGCCGTGACTTCGTCCGCGTGGAATAGTTTCTTTGGGCTATTACTAACACGCAGCGGAGGCTCTCAAAAGGAAAAAAAAAACTCCTGATTTTGAAACATTCTTCATTAGTGTTCTGCTCCTATTGGTACTAACGATATGAATTTTCAAATTGGACCAATAGTTCCTGAGATTAGCGCGTTCAACCAAACAAACAAACTTTTTTACCACTAACTTGTTTATTTTACTAATCAATAGATCATAAAGAGATATCTATATCTTACCGGTTAGTAACTTTTTTTTTTTTTTTATGTCATGGGTGGCAAACGAACAGCTGGGTCACCTGCTGTTAAGTGATCACCACCATCCATGGACACTAACAACCCCAGAGGAGTCGCAAGTGCGTTGCCATCTTTCGGAGGGAAGGGTTAGGGGAGGGAAAGGGAGAGGAGAGAGGAGAGGGGAGGGGAGATGGGTCTCCGGCGCTCTCACTGACCGAACGAAACGCAACAATGCAAGCACTGTTACTTCACGTCGGTTTTCTATGAGAGGGTGGTACTACCCCGGGCGAGCCGACCCATTCATACTGAAACCAATAATAGTTTTTCAGCGTGGCTCTACCACCATTAAAAATAATTTAATACTAATTTTACTACTTTATAACTTAATACTAATTACTATAATTTAATACTAATACTAATTTTTCATGAAAATAGTAATCATTATATTTTTACCATAACTGAAATATACAAAAAATTAACTAGTGAAAAATCACTAGTATTTAATAAAATTAATACAGAAAAATAGAGAAAACAGACTATAAATCCTGTGTTTTCTCCATATCATTCGAACAATGAAAAAGAATCTGACGACAACTCATACGATACAATCGATCGCTTAGAGCGTGCCAAAAAATAGACATACTCGTTACACTCACTCGAAAAGTTTACTATTCTGCGTAAGTAAAAAGAGAAACAGAAAATATAAATGTCAATTAAGCCAAGTACGATAAAAGTGTGTTTAATAACTTAATATAAGTCTCGATTTCTTTTAGATATGGATAATATTTAAATATTTTTCGGTTATCAGATATTAGAATTGAAGGAAATTAAATCATGTAAAAATCCTAACATTGTATGTACTACGAGTATATCAAAGATTAATAATTAATATTATAAGCGAGATATTTCGTGGGGTTGGGTGGATTTTGGTCACTGTTTCACTCAAAAATTACTGAACGTTCTCTGATGAAAGACAATAAATAACGATAAATGTCAGGTAAGTTTGACAATACTGCCATGGAATATGACAGCCCCCTTCCAATTATAATGCATTTTGACATTAATAAGGACACTGTCGAAGCCAACAGTAAATTTCAAGAAAAACTAGCTAAGGAATGGGAGGGATGGGTTCCAATTTTTACTGATGCCTCTAAGTTAGTCAGTTTTGGACATGTTGGTGCAGCGGTCTGGGTGCCAAATCACAGAATTATATTAAGCTATAGATGTCCTCCTGATACCACAGTGTTTACTGGGGAAGCTGTCGCCATTCTTGAAGCTGTACTATTTATAAAAGCGCACAAATTAACGAGATCCATTATATTTACCGACAGCAAAAGCTGCCTTGAAGCGATTTTGTCTAACCCTTTCCGTTCCAAAGATAAGCACGCAGTTATATTTACAATTAGGAAAGCATTGTATGAGTGTTACAATTTAGGTTTTAGTACGGTTCTTGCCTGGATCCCGGATCACTGTGGAATTTCGGGCAATGAAACTGTGGACTCCTGTGCCAAATTTGCTATCCAGTTGGGTTCTTTGGATCATTGTAGAATTTACGCAAGGGACTTATGCTTATTATATAAATTAGGATTGTTTGATGCATGGCAAAAGAGTTGGGATTTGTCTCGGAAATTAAAGGGCAAGCATTATGGGTCTTTGCAAACTGATATCCCGCAAAAGCCATGGTTTTTATGTGTGTGTATGTTTTATTATTTGCCGCTTGCGCCTTGGGCACGTCAGCACACCAGTACATTTAAATAAAATAAGGATCAGGGATCACTCTATTTGTGAATGTGGCTTAGAAGACGGATCACCGGATCACATATTTTTTAATTGCCCTAGAAACAGAGTCTCTCTCTATGATGTTCTACCTCCTTCTATTCCCCGTCCTACTAACATTATGTGTCTCTTAACTCTTGTTACGGATAATCATTTAATTCTAGAATGCTTGTCGAAATTTATTAATACTAACAAAATTAAACTTTAGACTTTAGTGTGATGCTCCTGTGTACGTCTGTATTCTAACAATATGTTGTATGTTTAGTTTAAATGTGCTTTCTTTGTGGTATCTGTTTGTAGATAGCCCGCTCTGGATATAAAGATAATTGTTTAATTGTCTGGCGCAACCTCCATTGTTTATGGTTCCATTCACTTGACATTGGCAAAATTGTGTGCGCACACATGTTGCCATTTTAAAAAAGAAGAAAAAGAAACCCGCGGCGTGCACTGCAGAAACCTTTAGAGTTAGATGAAGATAAATATCGCAAAAGACTGAAAAAAGGTATAAATAAAGACAGGGTTCATGACATTTTTTTCTTTATTTATATTAGGTTGAATATGATATTTCAATTCCCATTTATCGTGAATTTAATATTTACGATCAATACTTTGAATTTTATTCAATAAATTCGCCTCGTAAAGTTGGCCTCGTAGCACAGTGTTAGTAAGCCTTACTACTGAGCCTACAGGTCGCCGGATCAAAGCTTGGCTTTGGTTTGTTATGCAATACGTAAACGCACTCCCTAGTCCAAACCCTCCTTGTTCCGATGGAGCGGCGAACCGCTACGACAAGAGGAGTGTTGGCTGCAGTGTCTCGTGAGCGGTATATCAGCTCCTACTGTCACCTTAAGGCTGTTCACAGACGTCTAGCTGTCTCGCCACCGAAAGTGGATTGCATTGCTGCCGATACAGACCTGCACTGAAGCGGGGTGTAGCCGCATAAACTCGAACACTGAGATGCTCGAGACCCCTATATCAGGTTTGGCTCACAGACCGACGTGATTACCGGGGTGTGGCTGCTGTGTGCAGGACAGCTACTAGGAGCCACCGATGAGAGTTTATGGACCATCAGTAATTTCTCTTAAGACTCTACCACCACCTTTATAAGGTCGGTCGGCAAGGTTTTACTCCACTACACCCCATCTTCACGCATAACTGACTTTTTTTTATCAGCACAATGAATTTATACTTATTAAGTGTATGCTTGTATCCCCAAATAAATTAGTGTTAATTACCATAATACATGCTATGCTTAATTTGGAATTAAATAGCTATGGCTCTGTAGGAAATTCTGTCCCAAAAAAAAAACTCTCACAGCATTTTAATATTATAATTAACGAACGTTTTTTGAAAATTGTTTATTTATGTAACTGACATAACCTAATAATCATAATACTTACAACAACGAATTAGTAATCGAACAAATATACTATTTGTATAATAAATCAATGTATGGTCAAACGGGCGTATCACACATGCAAAAATGGGCATTATGTCTTTATTGCCTTACTTAGTACATTTACTAGAGAAAACTCGCATAAAAATAAGTTGTATAACAAAGAAAACACTATTATCTACCGTAGTACTTAGACTGTGGACACTAATGGCCGCTTACACACAGCGCCCGGCGATCGACCAATCACAAGCCGTCGTTGCCTACGGATTTCGTAGCGAACATTGACGCAGTAGTAAATACGCTACGCTCATCAGAACAGTTCGAACATGTTAAACATTGTCCGTAAGCGTCCCCTGTTTCCCGGAAAATTCACTGAACCGTGAAAAAATACAGGATAATTTATGCTGTTACGGCATCGATAAAAACCGTGGCGAAGATATCCGCAGTCATAAAATTAAAGGCGACCGTGGTGAAGCGAGGCGGAGCATAGTGAACGGAGAAGGATAGAGAAGGTGAACGGTGAAGAACGTGGAGCGTGATGGAGTCTGTTCGGTAGGCGGTAGTGCGCCGGTGCAGATCGATCGGGCGGCATCGACCGCGGGGCGCGCCGGCGGGCGGCGCTCGTGCCGGTCGTCAGTCGCGCGCGGGATCCGCGTTAAAGCGCGCGCATCTGTGGACGTGCATGGCGCGCCTGACTGGATGCCTCGCGCCCTCGGGGAATGGCTTCGTCCGAGGAAGAGGCGACTACGCCGAACCCTGAAGATGCCGACTGCCTCAGTGTACGACAATGGTGGTGTTTCCTGCTTTCGTCCTCTGTCACGTTCATCGCGGGGCTGCTCGTGGTGCTGGTGTGGCGCGCGTGCGCGTGCCTCTGCTGCCGCAAGGAGCCCGAGCTGGCGCCGAACGACCCCAAGCAGAAGGAGCAGAAAGCCGCGCGACAGGGCAAACAGGAGTTCGAGGGAACGTTCATGACCGAAGCGAAAGACTGGGCCGGCGAGCTCATATCCGGCCAGACTACCACTGGACGAATACTTGTAAGTAAATCTTCATTAAAAACAGTATTTATTATACCACATTAACAAGGAAAACATATCTAGTATCATCAAAATTTGTTCACACATCACTCTGTACATTTTTACACATAACAATGAAAACAATTCTACCCACATAAATAAAGAATATTCTACAGTTATTCAACTTTATAATTGCATATTATTTCTTATAGAAAAGCTACTGTATAGTTCACATTAAAAAGTTCTTTTTTATATATTTTTTAGTTAAAATCTACTTACATCAAATAAGTTTAAGGAGCCAAATCGGCCATTGATCTAACCCGTAGCCGCTGTAATTCTCACGGTCATGTACCCTAAATTCGTTGGCGTAAGAGTCGCTCGCGAGCGTTTGTATAGGAAAATAGTAGGATGGAATATAGTGATGCAGCTTGGAAAAGCTTTATGTAAGATGTATGCGGGCTGATAATGAAAGAAAAATTGGCATTTAATATTTTATTCTATTCTTTTTCACTGCACATTTTAAAATTAAATCTTACATCGCATAAGGTATTTAGAGACGTTCAAGAAAGTATGGGTCTTAAAAAAACAACATTTTACATGATTTTGTTTGTCAAAAATTATTAAAATACGTAATAGAAATATTACACAATGTTATTTGTAGATAGTGACGTCATCGGTTCAGAGGTCTTAGGTTATTTATGATAAAGTATTGCTTTTCGTAATAGCGTACCATAAACTAGATGTGACGTCATAAACTACCACCATTATAATTATTGACATATTCTCCATTATCAATAACTTTATATTGTTATATAATGTACTCTCCCGTTGTGAATATTATTGTTTCAAGCTGAAGTATCTTTGATATATAGATATTTAAATTAGCAGCTATTGTCACATAAAAAATAGTGTATAGTTATTAGAAGTAAACAATTTTGGATATTTTTATTTGTCTTATATATTTTGTTTTAGAACATATTCTTTCTTCTTAATTCTACGACAAGATGATGCCTGTGAATTGGATGAAAAAAAAATATTTCATTATTTTAGGTATTTTGTATAGACTAATAAGTGGGCTAATTTTTTTTTTAATTATGATTATGTCGTGAAAGTAACCTTTGCTATTTTGTATAATTACTGTTTAGCGCCTATGAAGAAATGTAATAATGGCATTCTGAACAGTAACAGTCTCGTAAAAATAATTGTAGTTGTTTGAAAGGTGACCAGACAAACACCAAACGTTTCAATTTCATTTATCTCTATACTACCGGGCCCAGTGGACGTTGTCCCGACCTGATAATAAAAAAACCTTGACAGATTATATACCTAAACCTTCCCCATGAATCATTTTATCTACTGGTGAAAAGCGCATGAAATTCCGTTCAGTAGTTTTTGAGTTTATCGCGAACAGACAGACAGTTTGGGGGTGTCAAATAACATCTAAGACTTGAGACATCCAAGCCAACCTCACCTGCACGTGGTACACCCTATTGAATAACGAACGAGGCAATGGCTAAAGCGGGGTGGTAGGGTTTTATAGCCTAACTGGGTCGCAACCACCATGTATATGGCGAAAAAGGCCGTCATAGTGATTCGCTTCTGCGGGTCGCGTTTCGGGATCAGCCTGTGCATATCCAGCTTTTCGCAGGCCGGCATGGCAGCGGCGACCGGCGATGGATAGTGACACTCGGTGGTCGCCATTGTTTTTGGATTGTACTTTGCTTACCATCAGGCACAGTGCAGTCATTTTGCCGTTCAACTATAAAAAAAAAACAGAAGTGGATGAGGACTTTATTTTATAATTAGTAGTGATAGTGTTATTAAAGAAATTTTACAATTAACATTCGATAAATGATTATAATGCTTTCTTCGCGATAAATATTCTTCTTGATCGCAATTAACATGATCGCACTACGAAGCGAAGATATGGTCACATTTCCTTCTTAGCAGGTAGTAGAACATATTTTTTAAAAAATTAGGAAAACATCCGTACTCACCAAACGCACAAAGTCCATTAGAACATTTTAAAACTTAAGACATCACCACATGTTATAAAACAAGGTCCTCCGCAGCGTCTGTCTGTCTGTTCGCGATAAATCCAAAAGATATTGAATTGATTTTTATACGCTTTTTATTAATAGATAGAGTGATTAACCTAAACTAGGTATATAATTTGTCAAGATGTTTTGTTTTATTTTTTTCGAACTAACTACGCTATTGACCAAGCAAGGTCTTAACAGCTTCACCGGACTACTAAGGCGAGCGCTTAAGGCACTCAGCCGATTTTATTTTGACAACTAGCTCAAGAGTGCGCGGCACACCTCGGCTTTAGCTGTTGCCTGATACATGCAATTCGCGACCTATCTTAGCTAACCTGAGCTAAGCTAACTATTCATACATATATGAGTTGTTGAACCATATATGTGTACCAAGCATACATACCTCAACAACTCTTATATATATATATTTCGTATCGGATAATATTCTACGCGAGCAGCGTACTCAAGGGCTCCACGCTGAGGGAACGGACCTTGGCTTGAGCCGATGCCGAGGGGGGCCTACCAAGATGTTTTGTAAATTGGTTGAATTATAACGATAATTGTTGGAAGTGTCGGAAAAAGTCAAGCCGGCTGGGAGTTTTCGCCGAAAACGCTGCCTAACCCCTTTCAGATATAACAAATCAATTGAGATAATAAACAACGCAGACGCGGGTATCAGCTAGTTTAATCTGAACATATAATAAGAATATATAACGTGTCTGTACTTTTTAAATTTTGGTCTTTTAATGGTGGTAGAGCCACGCTGAAACTATTACTGGTTTCAGCATGAATGGGTCGGCTCGCCCGGGGTAGTACCACCCTCTCATATAAAACCGACGTGAAGTAACAGTGCTTGCATTGTTGCGTTTCGTTCGGTCAGTGAGAAAGAAGGATACACGCCTCCCTTCCCCCTCCCCTATTCCTCAATCCCCTCTCCCTATATACAGGCTGGCAACGTATTTGCGACTCCCCTGGTGTTGCAAATGTCTATGGACGGTGGTGATTACTTAACATCAGGTGGCCCAACTGTTCGTTTGCCTCCTATGATATAAAAAATAAAAACAATTTTGTGGCACAAAAATCTAAAAAGTATTTTGTATGTACGTATAGGCCTACCTCCCCTCCCCACTTCTCTCTCCTCCCCCTCTCCCTGCCCTCTCCCTTCCCCACAAAGGGTGGCAACGCACTTGCAACCCCTCGCGTGTTGTTAGTGTCCATGGACGGTGGTGATCACTTAATATCAAGTGACCCACCTGTTCGTTTGTCACCAATGACATAAAAAAAGGTGCCTTGGAATAAGGAATAAAATACATTTCAATCGTTTTTAGAAATGTCTATTTGCTTGTTTGAACACATATCACTGCTACAATAATCATTAAGCATACCCTCGAGTCTTGAGTTATTTAAAATCGGTTCACTTTATCAAAAGTTATTGTAATTTTAATGGCAACGAAACTTAAGTACGAGAGAAAACCAGATAAGTAAATTGACTTAATACATGCAAATGATTTCATTAGTCAGTGTTTTTTTATATTAGACTAGCTGTTACCCGCGGCTCCGCACGCGCTTTTAGAAAAATGTATTAAAGAAATGTAAAATTGTGAGTGGGTGTGTACATTACAGAAAAGCTTTTTCAAAAACATTTGTAACTACGACACGCACGTCAACTGTTATATGTAACGTGTACATTAGATATAAGAATGCAAATAGTATATCGAATGGGATGGGGTTTATCATCAGCAACATACCTGGAACTTCAACCTACTATATACCAAACTCAGTGCTCACTAACACTATATAAGAAAGTAATGCAAATTTTTGCTATACATTATGGAACAATATATCTTAAATCCTTTATTATATAGATATCATATGTCCGTATTGTCGATATACTTAACTTATTCTTATACGTTACTATAATCACTGAGTTATGTAGAAAAGCGGTAAATAAAATAATATCGCCGCCAAATTGACCAAAAAGATGATATAATTCATATTACATACAGATATATGACTTTCAATTATGTATATTTATTCTTGGAGTCCAGTAAGGCACACGTCTCACGCGGTTGTAACATATTTTTGATCAATTTCACACGGACGAATGCACAGGTAGCAGTTAATCACTACATAGTGTACCAATTCAAATAAAAAAACAACCATTAAAATCGGTTCACAATTGACTAAAATATCGGTTAACATACATAAAAAAAATACATACAACCGACTATATTATAATTACCTCCTTCTTTTTCGAAGTCGGTTAAAAAGAAAGTCCTCTGTCAGTTTATCTGTTACATATAAAGTAAAAAACGACCATTTTCAAGCCATTTTCACCAGTAGATAGAATGATGATTCATGGAGAAGGTTTAGGTATAATTTGTCAAGGTTTTCATTTTATTATCCGTCTCCGTCCGTATAACGTCTTCCGAGCCCGCTAGTTATCTACCCGTAAAA
>MU158795.1:2426588-2492460 GCA_015888305.1 Antheraea pernyi
TTTTTTATTTGTTCTCTATTATGTATTATAAAAATAAAGTTTATGTGTGTACAATTAAAATAACAACTTTTTGATGAATGGATATGGCTACAAATGACCAAAAAATAACTTTTTTTATACTTTGTCTATATTTTTATTTTATTATATTTTGTCTGTTTGTTTGTTTGTCCTGGGTAATTTCCAATACGACTGGACCTATTTTAACGGGAATTTTACTTTTTACTGCCAGATAACCGAAATTATAGCGGTTGGCATGTTCTACTTTATTTGTCCGCGGCTTCGTCCGCATTACTTTGGACTGATTTTCACGGGGTATTTACTGGTAGATAGCAGACCTTATAAAAAGTAATTTAGGTTTTTTATTCGCCTTCGGCTGCAGCGGAATATCCGGAATGCTTGAACTGATTATCACGGGACTTTCACTGGCAGATAACTCACCTTATAAGAAGTAACTTAGACTATTTTATTTTGTTTTGAATACGAAAACAAAATAAACTTTGAAAATGTTAGCGTTGATACTTACCACATAACTTCAGAATTGGCAGTATGGATTAATTCCTTCGCCTATGAACTATTTGAATAGGAAAAAAAAACTTTGAAAATGTTAGCTTTGATACTTACTACATAACTTCAGAATTGGCAGTATGGATTAATTCCTTCGCCTATGAACTATTTGAATAGGAAAAAAAAACTTTGAAAATGTTAGCTTTGATACTTACTACATAACTTCAGAATTGGCAGTATGGATTAATTCCTTCGCCTATGAACTATTTGAATAGGAAAAAAAAACTTTGAAAATGTTAGCTTTGATACTTACTACATAACTTCAGAATTGGCAGTATGGATTAATTCCTTCGCCTATGAACTATTTGAATAGGAAAAAAAAACTTTGAAAATGTTAGCTTTGATACTTACTACATAACTTCAGAATTGGCAGTATGGATTAATTCCTTCGCCTATGAACTATTTGAATAGGAAAAAAAAACTTTGAAAATGTTAGCTTTGATACTTACCACATAACTTCAGAATTGGCAGTATGGATTAATTCCTTCGCCTGTCCTATTGAACGAATATTATTACTACTACTAACGAAATCTCTCAAAAGGAAAAAAGTGCCCGATTTTGAAACGTTCTTCATTGGTGCTCTGCTTCTATTGGTCTTAGCGTGATGATATATAGCCTGTAGCCTTCCTCGATAAATGAGTTATTTAAAACCGAAGGATTTTCTCAAATCGGACTGGTAGTTCCTGAGATTATTAATTACTTTTTTAAGGTCTGTTATCTACCAGTAAATACCCCGTGAAAATCGGCCCAAAGTAATGCGGACGAAGCCGCGGACAAATAAAGTAGAATATGTCAACCGCTATAATTTCGGTTATCTGGCAGTAAAAAGTAAAATTCCCGTTAAAATAGGTCCAGTCGTTTTGGAAATTGCCCAGGACAAACAAACAAACAGACAAAATATAATAATATAAAAATATAGACAAAGTATAAAAAAAGTTTTTTTTGGTCATTTGTAGCCATATCCATTCATCAAAAAGTTGTTATTTTAATTGTACATATACAAACTTTATTTTTATAATACGTAATATAGAACAAATAAAAAATTGGAAATAAAAGTAGTATGAACTATTTGAATAGGAAAACAAAATAAACTTTGAAAATGTTAGCTTTGATACTTACTACATAACTTCAGAATTGGCAGTATGGATTAATTCCTTCGCCTGTCCTATTGGACGAATATTATTACTACTACTTACTACGTTACCATGGCAACGTATATAATAATAACGTAATCGCTCAAAAGCAAAAAAAGTGCCCGATTTTGAAACATTCTTCATTGGTGCTCTGCTTCTATTGATCTTAGCGTGATGATATATAGCCTATAGCCTTCCTCGATAAATGAACTATCTAAAACCGAAAGACTTTCTCAAATCAGACTGGTAGTTCCTGAGATCATAGCGTTCAACCAAACAAACAAACAAACAAACTCTTCAGCTTTATATATTAGTATAGATTCCACGAGGACGGAGTCGCTGCCACAGCTATCTAATTTAAGGTTATTGAAGATTACAAAAACTAGGTTTTTATAAGCACTAGGCGTTGAGCGATGTGTGTTTTTATGCCGCGGAGAAATGAAGAAGGATAATTTTTTCCCTGTACTTAAAATATATTGTTAAGATAATAAACGACACAGACGAAGTCACGGGTATTAGCTAGTTTATAACTAAATCTCATCAACCATTTCATGTCGTAAGTTTATTTATAGTAATATATTTAAAGGAATTATTAAATATGAATTTAGTTAAGATCATCATCACACCGCCATTAGGATGTTTAATGGTACAGCGAAAAACAAATGAATCACACGCAAACAATGATCTAAGCCTACGCAAACCACTTAAACCAGTCATACAATCCGCGCACGTACCCTGTTATGCAAATCATCTTTTCGGAATGCTCAAGACTAAGTAAGTAATGAGGAGGTTATTGAATAAATCAAATATGTATTCACTATTCACAGATATAGCTCTATTCCTCAGTTATTATTAGGGGTGGTAGACTATCTACCAGATTAGTTATTGGTGATAAAACTGTCATAAACACTCTCTTTGGGGCTTGCGCGATACAGTGACACAAAATCTTACATCACTGTGACAACATTACACATATCACCTCCACACACGTGCACGCATACACGCTTACACATGCAAGTGGAAGGGTTTTATTTTTTCCCTTATCAAACTGAAATAGTTTAGAATATTATCCGATACGAAATATATATAGGAGTTGTTGAGGTATGTATCCTTGGTACACATATATATTTCAACAACTCATATATATGTATGAATAGTTAGCTTAGGTTAGCTCATATATGTATAAATAGCTTAGCTTAGCTCAGATTGGTCGCGAATTGCATGTATCAGGCAACAGCCAAAGCCGAAGTGTGCCGTGCACCCTTGAGCTAGTTGTCAAAATAAAATCGGCTGAGTGCCTTAAGCGCTCGCCTTAATAGTCCTGTGAAGCTGTTAAGACCTTGCAGGGTCAATAGCGTAGTCAGTTCGAAAAAAAAATACTCTCTTTGGGTTTGTCGTGTGTGTATAAAACCATAGACTGGCTAGTAAGCCGGAGATAGCTACGACTGCCCACGGATCCAACAGTCGTGATCGACACGTAGTCGTTGTTTGGCTGTAAGTACACTAGGATAGCGACGTCATTTCATTATACTATAAAAAAAAAATTTTTTAAACAGTTTTTAATTCAGCGGTCATATCTATCTCTCGGTCATATAAGCTGCATAATGTGAATGCGAAATATCAATTTTAGACGTATAAAGGCCCATATACTACATGTCGCTAGTGTGATACAAGCCGCGCAAGCGCAATACGGTCGGTCCCGCTTTTGGGGCGTAAGGGGTGTCGAATAACATTATAAGACTTGAGACACCCAAGCCAACCTCACCTGCACGTGGTGCACCCTGCTGAATAACGAACGAGGCAATGGCGAAAGCGGGTTGGTAGGGTTTTACAGCCCGACTGGGTCGCAACCACCATGTATATGGCGAAAGAGCCCGTCATAGTGATTCGCTTCTGCGGGTCGCGTTTCGGGATCAGCCTGTGCATATCCAGTTTTTCACAGGCCGGCATGACAGTGGCGACCGGCGATGGATAGATTCTCTCTCCGTGGTTGCCATTGTTTTTGGATTGCACTGTGCTTACCATCAGGCATAGTGAAGTCATTTGGCCGAACCACAATAAAAAAAAAACTACCATGTCGGTGACGCGAAATTATAAGTTTATCTCCTGTCAAAAATATACCGTTCAAGAAGTTTTCACTTCAAAAAATACTTGACTCTTGAAGCAATTATATTTCAGTTGTTAGCGTGTACCGCCTCGATCCACGGCAGTTACAATCATTACAAATAAACCGGAGCTTACAGTGAAGGAAACTACGCGATGAAACATGATGGTATGTATGGCTTTTTCTAAGCCAGTTTGGTTACAGTCAAGTTGAAAATGCCTCGCCAAACACCTACTAAGTTCCGGCAATTACACTTGAGACCGAGTCCTTCTGGTCGTAGTGGGTTTACCATATTGGGCCACATCGTCATTTACCATCAGGTGCGATTATGGTCAAATCTATAAAATATTTCAAAAAATCCTTTACGTCTTATAGCACTTCTCTGTAATGAAAAAATTTGCGAAATCCGTGAAATAGATTTTTAAGCTACATTTTTTATATAGGTACTAGCTCGGTAAAATGAATGCAAATACCTGATGGAAAGTACGGTACAGACCAAAAGGAACGGTGATTGTCGATGATAGATTCCATCGGCAGTCGTCGCCGCCATGATGGCCTGCAAGAGTGCCTCTTCGCCCGTAGTTTGAAAGACCCGATATAAAAGAGGAAGGGAGTAAGCTGGCGGGTAGGCTATTCCACATCTTCACAGTACGGCAAGAATAAAAAAGTCAAAGTTCTTTGCCCTTGTCGAGATGGTTGCCAGTTCGTTAGTAGATCTTTTTTTTTCTCGAACTGACTACGCTATTGACCTGGCAGGGTCTTCACAGCTTCACCGGACACAGCTTCACCGGTTCGTTAGTAGAAAGGAGAGGCTGAGATGAAGTTAAATAACTCTTTTGAATAATACAAACCCTAAAACAGTTAGTGAAATAATGTATAATTAACTGAAGCGTTTCTAGATCCTTAATGATGCCTGAACAATTCACAAGGTGAATAACCCATCTCTGCAAACTGTCCAGGGAATAAAGGATGTATTGAGAACTAGCGCCCCCCCCCCTCAGTTTCGCACGGGTGCAATGTAGATATCCATTTTAATGAAATAATGTTACGGGCGGTTTTTATCTACATTGCATGTACAACGTATGTAATATATTTAATTGGATAAGGAATAATACTGTACTGTACAAAATAGCTTGGTAAATAACACATCATTATTAATGTAAAAATGATTACTGTGGTTTATCCTTTAGAGATAAATATATACCATCACCTTTTTTATCGATCTTTTTAAGATATAAAAAGTACTACGTGTACTTTAATTTTATCTATCTTTAAAGGTTTACCCAGCATTTACGATTTAAGAGCACAAAATTATGTTTGTTACATCATATGACAAATCTTTGAATTTTTCGGTTTTTCTGTACTATCATATGTATGTATTATACTTATAAACCTTTCTCTTGAATCACTCTACCCATTACTGAATACTGTATTAATTTATACGAGTGGGCGCCCAGTGGTCGACATTCGACCATAGTTCATTGATTTTTTTAAGTTTGTAGTTGATTAGGGTTAATATCATTGTTGAGTGTAGAATGAAAAAGGGTAATTGGAACGTAAGAGTAAAATAATACATACAGTCGAGCATAGCAAACTCCTTCACAACCTTTTTTGAAGTCCTTTATTGACAGATGTCAAAATGACTTTTTTATTTACATGTGTGTATATGTTGTGTAAAATTGAAGCATTAGTGTGAGTAATGCATATTTTAATTAATTTAAAGTACTTCTAATGCATTTTATATAAAATAAATAGCTTTCTGCACTTCTCCTCCATATAAACTTTAACTATGCCAAGTTTCACGTTCATCCGTTCGCCCAATTCCGTTAAAAGGGGGCACAAAGATTAGGCTTCACGTATTAATATATATGTTGATGATGATGATGATACTGAGTTGTATCGAATTACACTACATTTAATATCTATATTGAAAGAATTGAGTATTACTATATTATCACAAAACAAAACGTCTTTTTTATTTTTGGCAACCAATCTCCCAGATTATTACTGCCATCGACGAGGAGATAGTAATATTACAAACGTTTTGCTATAATTTCAATGTTCAAAGATAGTGTCCTCCTTGTTAGAAATTTCCGTGGAGTTTTTGTGGAATCTCAGAATTCATGCTCCGTGGTATTGTTTTCCATTCATTTCACTTATACAGATTAACTGAAGTATACAACGTAAAACGCCATCAATATTACAAAATATAGAGTTAAATAACACAAGATTATGAATAAAATATAACATTTACTACATAGCATTCGAAGGTCCCGCCAAAAACTCAATATTTATATTTAAAGGAGTTGCTACTTAAGTATTACTATATCATTGCAAAACAAAAGAAGGTCTTAAAATATATACGACCTCTTCCGTCATAAAGTAGTACGGGCGGTAATGCTCGGCTGAAGCGACAGATAGCGCTGTAATAAGGTAAGGAAGCAACTCTAGAGGTACAACCCTCGGCGAGGCGGCACGTGACGCGCATGGGAGACCCTGACCTAGTTTACTTCTATCGATGCGGCCTCCGCGCAACGCTAGTTCAAGTACGTTTTCCCTTTCGTTAACCATTGATGCTTTCCTGGTACCCGGGAAATCATATTAATCGCATTTTGTTATTGATATTTCATACTTCTGCCCGTGGCTGAATTCCTAGTTTAGATTACGTGGAAATTATACTAATTATATAAGATCGAGGTCACATAGCCTGCCTAATTTTATTGGAGTGAATGAATTGATAAAAAAAAATTCAAATCGATTTTTTTTATATCTCAAAAAAACATATTTCCATAATACCAAATTCTGTACCGTAATGTCTGATCTATATTTTGTATGGTAGCTACACGTTTTGCACAGCTTTTTTTTCTTCGAACTGACTACGCTATTGACCCAGCAAGGTCTTAACAGCTTCACCGGACTACTAAGGCGAGAGCTTAAGGCACTCAGCCGATTTTATTTTGACAACTAGCTCAAGGGTGCGCGGCACACCTCGACTTTGGCTGTTGCCTGATACATGCAATTTGCGACCTATCTGAGCTAACCTAAGCTAAGCTAACTATTCATACATATATGAGTTGTTGAAACATATATGTGTACCAAGCATACATAACTCAACAACTCTTATATATATTTCGTATCGGATAATATTCTAACTATTTCAGTTTGATAAGGGAAATAAATAAAACCCTTCCACTTGCATGTGTAAGCGTGTATGCGTGCACGTGTGTGGATGTGATATGAGTAATGTTGTCGCAGTGATGTAAGATTTTGTGTAACTGTATCGCGCGAGCAGCGTACTCAAGGGCTCCACGCCGAGGGAACGGACCTAGGCTTGAACCGCTGCCGAGGGGGGCCTAGTCTGGTGTGCGGGAGCGAAATTAACCCCCACACCACGGCGGCGTGACTTGTGGTTACGCGGGCGTGGGTGTGAGCACGCTTTGTTTAGAGAGATAGGCTGGTACTGATCGTTCACTGCCGTTATTTCATCGGGAGGGTCGGTAAAAATATGTCGCGGACGTCTTTTACAACGCGCAGCGTTTGGTACGGGTTCGTATTTTGCGGCGGATACCACTAACGGACTGGGTTTTGCACAGCATTCCTCTTCGATCAATAGATTATAAGATATGTAAAGAATGTACTATATTTTATTAATGTGCGTTCAAAAAAAACAAAACAATCTTGTATTTTATCATAAACCTTAATTCATTTATCACTCAGATATTAATTAGACGTTTTTTGACATTAATTTTATTTTAATAATTACTATTCAATTACAATAAACGAGCTTTTAATTAACAATGGCGTCTATACGTAATAATGACATACGAATTTGTACATATTTAAATATAGATTATTTTTTAATTTTCATTGTCTAAGTCAATAGTTGATGATTCCTCATAATAACTAAGCAACAGTCTGTAGTGTAAGCGTTGGATAAAATTAAAGAAATGTAAAATACCCTCGCTTACACGCGACTATGCTGAACGACTTAAGAGCACGTGTGCATTTGGCGGTCGTCGACGGGTCATAATTTTGATGTTGTTATATAATATTTTGGTAAATTAAATCATGAGCTTTATTAGAATGTTTTAAAGACTTTAAAGCCATCCTTCCACACCCTAAATTACAAGATATACTTATAATTACACATGTATGGCAAGCAACACTTATATCGGTAGCAAAGAACTCATGAAAACACAAAATCAAGTAGAATCTATACATGTAATAAGAATTTAAATGAAACGTGTGTGGTTTAGGTTTTTGTGAAAAAAAAATTGTTGCACGTGTCTAGGATTAAGTAATAAAATATATTTCACTCATTTTTAGAAATGTCTGCCTGTCTGACTGTTTGTATGAAATCGAGTCACTGTTAAAGTGCTGTGTTCACGATAAAATCATAAAGCATATTCTTAAGTAATGTTTAGTCTTCGTTTCATTAAAATCAGTTCAATCTATCAAAAGTTATTGTAATTTTACTGACTTAAATGAGCTTAATACATTCAGATGATTCTATTAGACACTGTTTTTTATATTAGGTTCCACGCGGACGGAGTCGCGGGCACAGCTAGTATGTAGATAAAATAATCAGAACTTAAAAAATTAAAATATTCAAAAAGGCATGACAAAAAGTGACTACGGCTTATAAGTATTTTTTATTTAATTTTACCTTTCGCTTTTTTATTATCGATTTAATAAATTATTTTACGTTTCACAATATAAAGATTATTGTGAAATCCCTACAGTATTACGAAGAGAAACAATATATATTAAAACTTGTAAAAACTTACATTATTAATAAAGAAGTTAATTTGATTCGCACATAGTATAATAAATATAAGGGGAGATATTAATAGTAATTAATGTAAATAACAATAACGTACAATGGATAAACAACAGTAGAATAATGTCTTAATTGCAACAAATAGCAATAGTTTATTATATAAGGATTAATTAATTACATCATCAAGTCTTATAACGTAATTGTGTAATAATTATCTGATAGTAATATAATAACATATTTATTTTTCCATTAACAGTTAGAAGATCAATAAACTTAACAATAAAATTATCCGAAACGAGGCATCGTAATATTTAATTCTATCTTATATAGAACGAACTTCCAATCCATTATAGTGGCAGAAAAAGCCATTGGAAATAGACTTGCTAGAGCGTTCCAGACCTGACCTATAAAACTTTGAAACCACGAGTTATGACGGCTGACAAAGACATTAAGCATGTATACAGTATCCGACCGAAAGATACAAAATTCATACGTAAATGATAGCTAAGTTAAGCTAAGAAAAGTTTGCAATATAAAGACTAGTACAAAAAAAACGCATTATTACAATACCATCTTAACATGGAAACCGTACATTCTCAAACTTATGTTATATTACTTTAATAAAAGTAATATAATAGTATAATCTAACAAATGTACTAATCAGAATTGGCTGTGAAATGGGAGCGTAAAGTATATGAGAAAAATCCTCATATAGCCTACTAAAAATCTTGTAATTCGGAAACCACTCGCAAGTATCAGTAATATGAATAAAATAAGTACAGTTGAAGTAAACGAGAAGCGAATGAAAATCATAAAAAGCTGTTTTTTTTCTACTGAATATCTCTGAGTTCTAACAAACTAAAATTTAAAAAAAATCATTAAAATCGGTTCACTTGAGATTTTGACGTGTTCTTGGACTTTATATTCTGTTCATAATCTTGTGTTATTTGACTCTATACTCTGTAATATTGTCAAAATTTTACGTTATAGACTTCAGTTATTCTTCATAAGTGGAGTGGATGATAAATAAATAGCACGGAGCATGGAGTTGCCACAAAAACTCCCTGGGAAGTTCTAACAAGACGGCCACCATCTTGATAGTTCATTGAAATGATCGCAACTTACCTTCACTAGACTTGACAATGGCAGTAATAAACTACTAGATTGGTTGCCAAAATAAAAAAATCGGTTCACAATCGGCGATGTCATTGAAAAACATATATAGAAAATACATATAGCCGAACATATAACCTCTTTATTTGAAGTCGCTTTAATATCCAAAGTGACCTTATATCATAACGTTAGCTGTGGTCAACAGTTACCTTATATTTTACATTCTATGGTTATGAAATTATCTATATTATTATTATTATGCTCAAAAGATTGTTTGGACACATTAATCTTTGGAATATCCAAACAGATTTGAAAAAAATATGTCTTAATTTTGTAGCCTTATTTAATAAACGTTTTACAATATATATCATTACGCTACGAACTTTAGGAGTTCGGACATCATAGAAAGTATGATTTAAAACGGATGCTAAACAAGAAAGGAGTTCGACTACGATTGAACAGCGTGGTTTGTTTGTGTGTGTGGTGTTTCGCGGATTGAAGTCTAGAAACAACAGTAAGCTACATTATGCTTTAGTGTCACTGGTTTTATTTTATTTTATAACTAGCCGACCCGTGCCTACTTCGTTGGGCGGTAATACGTAAGCGTGGAATGGTTATTTTGCGCTAAAATGCAGCGGAAGCTCTGAAAAGGAAAAAAATACCTCGATTTTGCAACATTCTTCATTGCCCCTCCGCTCCTATGGGTCTTAGCATGATGATATATTGCCTATAACCTTCCCTGATAAAGAAGCTATATAACAATGAAAGAATTTTCCAAATCGGACCAGTAGTTCCTGAGATTACCCCTTACAACGTCACAAACTCCCAAACTCTACCTCTTTATAATATTAGTATAGACTAGCGGGCCCCGTGGACGTTATCCCGCCCTGATAATAAAAAAACATTGACAAATTATATACCCAAAACATTTCTCATTAACCACTTCATCTATCGGGGAAAACCGCATAAAAATACGTTGAGTTGTTTTTGAGTTTATACAAACAGACAGACGTGGCACGTGTAGTAATTTACGCAGATGAACTTTGGGCCAGTCGTTAGTCAAAAATACAACTGGAAAAAGGGATATAGTAAATTTCATATACCTATATGTAAAGATACACATACTTTGATATTCATTCGCGACTGTCATTTCAAATGAGGTTATGATATTTTTGCGAAAACCCTGAACTCAAAGTCGGATAAGTGCTTCTGAACTAGACTTAGGGTCATATATAATTTATTAAATGAGACTAAAATCGTCGAAATAGACCTTTCAGACCTATATTCGGATGGGTCGAGGCTCCGTATACGGGCCAGACTTTTAATGTTGACATTTGAAATTGGGTTATCTCTCCTGGCATTGGGCACGTTTTCGAACGAAATAGGTAACGGATTGAAGAGACTTCAATAAACTGAAGTGCTACGTCTAACATTTTCACGATGAAACTTCGGGTATGGTTTATTTACACTCTCTCGTACTAACAGTTTGCTAGTATTTAAAGCAATTTTCGCTCAGAGATAATTAAGTTTTCTAGGCTCTGGGTATAAATTGATATCATCTCAGAATCTAAGATTTAAAAAAAATACCTATTCAATTTATTTTTCAAATATCGGGGCAGCAATAAAATGGCTTTCATGTGGTAGTATGACGTCATCCATAGTGACGTCATGATTATGATTTGATCTAATTAATCCACCAAGCACAATCGAATAAAACGTTAACCGGTATAGAAACACAAGACTGGCTATAATAACGACGAATTATACGTAGGAGTGACTGGCCCAACTGTCTGAGCGAGTGTGCCCAGCATCTAGTCGCCGGACGCCTTTTAAGGTATCAAGATACATAAAAACCCGATAACTTTAATCAATACCGTTTGAGGTCATTAGTAACACCCCTTATATAGTCCATAGCGCGGTACCGCAGGTCAATAGTGGCTCCCCGAAATATATATATTATTCGAACTGACTTTGCTATTGGCCTTGTAAGACCTTTACAGCTTCACCGGATTACTAAGGCGAGCGCTTAAGGCACTCAGCCGATTAACCCTCGAAATATATTATATTGAAACTAACCCGTTACAGATCAGATATTCCCATCTTCAAATATAGTTTAGTTATATACAAAGTAGCCGTGACCTTAGCTTCAAATGGGTCTATTTTTCAGTAATTATTTTAGTAATTCCTAATAATAGATACGTAATTTTATATATACTCATATTTCATGAATTCTAAATATATATATATATATATTTATTTCATAGATGGCAAACGAACTGGTGGGTCACCTGATGTTAAGTAATCACCACCGTCCATGTACACTAACAACACCAGAGGAGTTGCAAGTGCGTTGCCACTCTTTGGGGGGAAGGGTTAAGGGAGGGAGTGGGAGAGGAGAGAGGAGAGGGGAGGGGGGAGGTGGGCCTCCGGCGCTCTCACTGACCGAACGAAACGCAACAATGCAAGCACTGTTACTTTACGTCGGTTTTCTATGAGAGGGTGGTACTACCCCGGGCGAGCCGACCCATTCATGCTAAAACCAGTAATAGTTTCAGCGTGGCTCTACCACCATAAAAAAATATTGATGGTATAAAAACGAAATACAGAGTCGTTTGTGAATAAATTAATTTTATTACACCTTATTTCTGAATGATTACTGATAATTTTAATAGACAATCAGTTTTAGAATACACGTATACTTCCTCCGTACAAAATTTTACTAAAATTCATTAATAATAATTAAATATATACCTATAATAAAAAAATCGCTACCAGCCGCAACGTGCTGTGGATTCGACTCGATGATTTCTTTCACTGAAAGGTCCATCTATTAAATTGCATAAAGCAATTAACTCTTCCTCTCGCTTCCGATTATTCGTCTCACACGATGGAAAGGTTAGCGTTCCGTACTTTTCAACTCCACTTCGCTCTATGACGTAATAATGGATGATTGCGTAAAAACTATTAACTAATTAATTTAATAGCACTGTACTTACACATTCTAAGAAAAACCAAAATATCTCCCAATTTTATTTGATTTATTCAGTATAATATTTAAAAGTAGGTCAGACTCTTTGAATTTGGTTCTCATGAATACATAGTAGACTGCATTCTTCAATATTTTACATTATGTGTCGAGAAAGGAAGAACACATTTACGAAATATATTCAAATTTTATGTAATCCATTGTACCATCCATTACCATACAAACTATATCTGCATATAAATAGGCGATAACAAAACAATTAATTATTGTCTCTTCGGTTTTTCCAGCCTTTTTTCTTTTTGAAGTTATACTTCTTTTGGCGCGTTAGGGAAAAATGATGAGAGCACACCGTCACGAAAAACCGACACCCTGAAGTTAGCTATAGTCAACTTTTTCTATTGTTAGTGTCGTTTTTTCTACAAACGTAGAATAAAGCGAAAGATAAAAAATTTGAAAAGATTTTTATCTTGTTACGTCAAAGAAGTATAACTTCTAACGCGTGTACCTACATGAGTACATACACACTTTTTTATTTTGTTAAAAAAACCTGATTAGAAGTGTTTTCGTATACCATCAACGATATGAAGACTTATTTATATATCTATTTACCATATCTGACGATACCTAAGTCTTCTAATCTTTGTTTAAAATTTTTAATTAATATTGAAACTTAAGGAATTAATGAATAATGGTAGAATTATATTATAATAATTGCGCAACATAAATCACGCATCCAGAGATAATATCCAATATTAAGAAATACACTATAACATAAGGCACAGGTTTCGCTTATCACTACCATAACGATACGATAAGACGTAAGTCCTCCGCCGCGTCCGTCTGTCTGTCTGTTCGCGATAAACTCAAAAAGTATTGAACGGATTTTCATTCAGATAGATAGAATGATTTACGAGGAAGGTTTAGGTATATAATTTGTCAATATTCTTTGTAAATTCGTTGAAATATAACGTTAATTGTTGAAAGTGTGGTAGAAGTTTAGCCGCCTGGGAGCTTTCGTCGAATACGCTTCCTAATCTCTCTGAAATACATATAACAAAAGAATTGAACGATGTAGACGAAGGCGCGGGTATCAACTAGTAATAAATAAATATATTATTTAAAGTGTACTTAAAAGCACATACATGTAAGTAATCCGTAAATATTTATTTGAGTTAAAATCAATAAATTCTTTGTTCAAACTTTAACAAGCCACGTATGGCCACATACCATCACTGGTTTCGAATATTTACCTAATATGAAAAACAGCCAAGAATTTTATCAGCTTTTATTATTTAACATTCTCATAGTAACATTTTTTTACATTTCTTTGATTATAATTACAATGTAACTTAGAAGCATAATGTGGAAAATTAGAACGAATTCCTTGTAACTTACGTCTTTACAATTCTAAGCTACACAAAACTTTCCAATATATAGTCCATAGGGCAAATTCCTAAATTTATTGCTATACCTTTGTGGAACGATTTTCCGAAACCTCCAACTAGAACAAAGAGGGCCCTACATACCGCGGTCCACTGTATTTGATCTCAACACATTCCTATAAGCCATCAAAGCTTTTGGTTTCAATACGAATATCGATTAAAACTTTATAGAATAGTTTTATATCAGTGCTTGCTGTATGTAAATTATATACTTAGCAAGTAAATAAAACAACTTGTTTAGAGGAGGAGTTATTTTTCATATATTTTTTTTATTGGAGTGCGACATGTGACTTTACTGGATATAGACACACTAAATAGAAAAACAGAACTAGCCGGTCGCCATTATCATTATTTAAGACCTATGCTATATAATAAAATCAACAAAACTCTCAATATGCGTATCTCTATATCTCAAAATCAAATGAAGAAGAAGAACTGAAGAACTACTATCGTATACATAGTTTATTTGAAACTGTTTCTTTCAAAAAGATAGTATTATCAAACTACACTTCCTACACATGCATATAGCTCAACATATACGGTAAGGTGGTAGAGCCACGCTGAAGCTATTACTGGTTTCAGCATGAATGGGTCAGCTCGTCCGGGGTACTACCAACTTCTCACAGAAACACCAAGGTGAAGTAACAGTGCCTGCATTGTTGCGTTTCGTTCGGTCAGTGAGAGCGGCGGTTGCCCACCTCTCCTCCCTCTCGCCTCAAACACAGGATTGCAAGGCACTTACGACTCCCCTGGTTGCTAGTGTCTATAGACGGTGGTGATCACTTAACATCAGGTGACCAGCCTGTCCGCTTGCCTCCTATGATATAAAAAAAATACATTAACTCACGCTTGCTCAGCAGCATTTTGTCGTTTGATTTTATAATATTTACCAATCTTTCATATTAAGACTATAGGTATTTTTATTATGTAAATTCTTTAAATTTAATAGCTTAGTGTTTCCGGCGGTGAGCGTTAGTGGCTGCCACACAGTTATTAACTACAGCAGGCACTAGCGTTCATGTAATTATAATTATCGCTTGAAATGTAATATAATGTTTCGTAATGAAAATTAAAATAATCTATTATAGAATGGTGGGGTGGTAGGGCTTTACAGCCTGACTGGGTCGCAACCACCATGTATATGGCGAAAAAGCCCGTCATAGTGATTGGCTTCTGCGGGTCGCGTTTCGGGATCAGCCTGTGCATATCCAGCTTTTTGCAGGCCGGCATGACAGCGGCGACCGGCGATGGATAATGTGTCACTCAGTGGTCGCCGTTGTTTTTGGATTGTACAGTGCTTACTACAAAAAAATAATAATATAGATATAATTATAAATTTATTCATTTATATAAATAAATATGACTGTAAGTACACTGCAATCTGAAAACAATGGCAACCACCGAGAGATAAAATCGTCGTTTCATGCCGGCCTGCATCGATAAATTAATATACAAAGGCTACAGCTATAGACATGATTTAAATATTAGAAACTGTGATAAACTGGTCACATTTCAGATGTTTCAGAATCAGTAAACCAGTAACAGTTGCTTAGGTAATAGTTTTTTTATCTATTTTAGGCCAAAGTCCTATAAAAGCACATTAACAAAAAAGTTATATAGGTTATATAGGTTATAGAGTGGATAAATATGGTTCGATGGTGATGTCTGGAATTAACACCTCTCCCTGTGCATCCATTAAAGGATATTTTGGAACTTTAAAGCATAATGTATCTTAAAAAGATAAACTCGAGGTTTTTGCCGGTTCTTCTCGATGCCTGGGTTGTTTTCCCAACCACTTGTATTTTGATGTTCATAATCGCCTCCCAAGGGCCTAAATGGAATAACGTATTTTTAATGTTGACTATAAGAAATATGAAAAGCATGTTTTCATACTTTATTTATAAATAGATAATTACATAATAGTTCAGTATATTTTTCTCCATTATTTTCGAACCGTGTATTTATAATTTTTTTGTTTAGTAGTTATAGGATGAGCTTTAGTGTTAGCAATAAAAAAAACGAAGAAAAGGTTTTCTTCCTTACCATCCAGGGGTCGAACCTTTATCTATTAGCCTATATTCGTCCTACTACAAACCACGTCTACAATATTTATATCAAACTCAATACCACCGTTACTGTTTAGATAAAAAAAATCAATAATAAATAGAGACAATAATATCTACAAAACGCGAAGTAAAAGCGATAAGTACGTGACTCTAGGCAAAAATATTGTATATCCTTTATTATAGATTATATTTGCATATTATTGTAAGTTTTTATTGTTTAATACATAAAAAATAATATTTAAAAAGCAATATTCTAGTTTTCACTGAGGCTTTTTAGTATCGCAATAGAAAACTATGCAGAGGTCTACCATTAAGAAAGAAAAGAAAGAAAGAAATATATTTATTGCCATAGTATAAGTGTACAAACAAAAACCTTAAGCGTAAAAAAGTAAAACTATGACAAAGAGACCTAGCGTCAGCGTATTGCCGCCTTTGAAAACAGCGCTGGTTTTCAGCTAGGCCTCAAAATTTCCCGGCTGAAATACAAGTAAACATTACTTATTATTTCGCGCCCAAGTCGTAAACATAAACTTATAATATCTATATATTGCTATACATATAATTAAATTAAATTAAGGGCCCATACAAAAATAATTTTAATTTTAATATGAGAGAAAAATATAAAAAAAAGGCGTTGCATATTGTTAATGACATTGTGAATTATGCGTCAAATCTTTTAATTAAATTATAATTATAAATGACCTAACCTTTGTTGCTCAAGAATTTCTTGTTTAATTAATTTTTTAAATATAAATTTGCTTTTCGCCTGTAATGGGGGAGGTATATTATTCCAAATTTTTGACGCCGCATATTTGAAACTACCTTCATAGCCTACTGATTTATGTTTAGGAAGGGATACAGTGTTTCTTATTTTAGATCTTGTGTTAATATTATGAATGTTCTTATACCAGTCAAATTTAGTATACAGGTATTCCGGTTTTTTACTGCGAATAATAGTGTGGGTAAGACACGCTAAATGTAAGTATCTCCTTGAACACATATTTAAGATATTTTTGCCATTAATGATCGGAGATATATGCGACCATTTAGGCACGTCATAACAAAATCTGATACATGCGTTTTGAACACGTTGAATTGCTTTTGAGGTTTTCTTCATTAATCTAGGCCCATACACAACATCACAATAGTTGAAAGGCGACAACACAATTAGATCACAAAGAAGACTTCTAGTATTTAATTTCAAATGATTACGTATACCATACAGTATTTTCAGTTTATAGAAAGCATTTTTAATTTTATTATTTATATGTTCGACAAAATGCATTTTTTCGTCTAAAACTAATCCTAAATTTCTAACAACTGATACTCTTTCTATACTTTCATTTTTTATGATGATGTTAAATTGTTTATCCACAGTTTTTTTAATTTGTGACTTAGTTCCTAAAATCATGTACTTAGTTTTTATAGGGTTTAGTTTCAGAGAGTTTTTTTCAGACCATTCATATATTTTATTCAAATCAGTATTTATATTTTCCACCGCTGTTTTAGCATTTTCTTCGGAAAAAGATTTGTAAATCTGGGTGTCATCAGCATATAAATGGATATTACTAAACTGAGGAACGTGTGTGAGATCAGCGGTGAAAAGTATAAATAAGAGGGGGCTTAAAATGGAACCCTGAGGAACCATTTATTTTACGGTAAAGCAGATGTTGCTATGCTTTTTTGTTCCGGTAAGAGAGAAGCAGTTTACAACACTCATTACCGCACTAGACATTTGGTCTAAAGAATAGTAATTATATTAGGGTTGGTAGTACAAATTTGGCTACTTTTTAAACACGACCAAATGTTTAATTTTCTTTTCCAACAATTTTAGTATCGCTCCACTTCTGTTTGGGATGTTGCCAGTAATTTTTATGAACGGTTATGTGCCATTGTTTAAAAAAACTATTAAATTCAAACTGAAATCCCGGAGGGCTTAATATCCGTTTTGGCAGTACTTAGAGTACAATATGAAGATACATGATACAACAAAAATATATAACAATTTTTGAATAATGTTTGGCAATGTTTGTTTGGCAATATCAATGAACCGACATATTTATTATTATAAATGTAAATTAAAATTATACTTTTTTTTATGTCATAGGTGGCATACGAACAAGTGGGTCACCTGATGTTAAGTGATCACCACCGTCCATGGACACTAACAACACCAGAGGAGTTGCAAGTGCGTTGCCACCTTTTGGGGGAAGGGTTAGGGGAGGGAGAGGGAGAGGAGAGGGGAGGGGAGGTGTGCCTTCGGCGCTCTCACTGACCGAACGAAACGCAACAATGCAAGCACTGTTACTTTACGTCGGTTTTCTATGAGCGGGTGGTACTACCCCGGACGAGCCGACCCATTCATGCTGAAACCAGTAATAGTTTCAACGTGGCTCTACCATCATTTAGATTTACTATACCATTCGAAACATACAAATGAGTCGTATATAATCATAGACGGCTATATACATTTTATTGGGATTTTTTTTTTAATGGCGTGACAGCAAGTTTTGAATAAAAAGCGATCTATAGCTCTATAATCTTTTATTTATTTTAAAATATAGATTAAAATACAGTTTTTAGATTAATCATCACTGCTATACTTTAGAAAAAATATTTTTTTCAACTCTACCAAAAGTGAGCTGAAGTGTAGATAGCCACTTTTGAAATAACTCAAATATAGACTAATTAATCTGGGTATGAAGTTTACCATCTGCGTTTTGTTTTACTCTTTGCCAAGCGACTAATATATTTTTATTTAGTTTCCACTCTAGAACTGAACTAACAATAGTCGTCAATCTTTGACAACATATAGGGAAGGCTTAGAGACTTATGCCAGCCAGTTTGTGGCGCCGACCTATATATCCATTTTCACTTCAATTGACTTGGCGTGCTAACGATCTGTATACGGGTTAACGTTGCCAGATAACTGGAAACGGTTGTTCCGTTTAATGGGTTAATAGTAATTTCGAAAATATTGTCTGCCTCTGCAAATACAATCATAGCATAAAACATTTATAAAGTCTTCTATACATACATACAAAATACTTTTTAGATTTTTGTGCAACAACATTGTTTTTATGTTTTATATCATAGGAGGCAAACGGACAGTTGGGCCACCTGATTTTAAGTAATCACCACCGTCCATAGACATTCGCAACACCAGAGTCGCAAATACGTTGCCAGCCTGTATATATGGAGAGGGGAGTGAGGAATGGGGGAGGGGTAAGGAGGCGAGTATCCGACTTTCTCACTGACCGAACGAAACGCAAGACTGCAAGCACTGTTACTTCATGTAGGTTTTCTATGAGAGGGTGGTAGTACCCCGGACGAGCCGACCCATTCATGCTGAAACCAGCAATATCTTCAGCGTCGCTCTACCACCTACAAACGTTGCAGGTGTCTTGGAATAAGTAATAAAATACATTTAAATCATTTTTAGATATGTCTGTCTGTCTGTCTGTTTGTTTGTTTGAACACGCATCACTGCTAAAGTACTGCGTTCACGATAAAACCTCACCAAGAAAATTCATGTCCTCGAGTAACTTAGTAACAAGACTAAGTCTTGATTTCATTAAAATCAGTTCCAATTGAACCAATGTTTTGGTTTCGATTTTTAACTAAAATCTACAGTGAAGTGTAGACGTACTTTAATTTTTTCAAATCGATATACGAAACTCGATATAACGACAACAAAACATTTAATTAAGACCCAAGATCTTAAAAGAATCCTAATTTATTTGGTACTTAATATTTAAAAAAATATCTAAAGAAGGTTTGATTAAAAATCCTTTTCGCTGTACTATCACGTAAAAGCAATGGAAAAACGATTAGAATTTGATAAAAATACCGATGGAGAAAAAAAAACCACTTCAAATTTCGAAACACAGCGATCGGTAAAAGGAATTCCTGATTCGGCGCGGCGGATAAAAGGTCGTAAAGTGAAATTGAGAGAAAGAAAAACCTCTGACTTGGCAATATCGAGCTAAATTATTGCCTCCTAACTTTATCTCTAAGAGTCTATTGATTTCTATTCCATTTTTATAAGTTGTTTGTCAGTATTATTCAAAATAAAAAAATTAAACACCATTATGAAAGGTTAGTGAGGATTCGGAATTGATGTCGAAGGACGTAAATCTGATTATTTCAGCAAGTAGCGTTTTGTCAAGTACTTTTTAAAGCTTTTTTATAAATTTATACTCACAAGGTAACAATTAACTATTATATTCCTTACTTTCTCTTTTAATTTTCTTTCATTGCTTAGCGCATTACGTCTTGTACCTTGCATCAATTGCTTTGCATCCTCATTTACTATGAGAACCGCGAAGGAGTGGAATACGCTCCCTGCGTCTGTTTTTCCTGAAGTGTATGATGAAGTGATCTTCAAAAGAAGAGTGAATGTGCATTTACTGGGTGAACGCGTTACATCCTAAGCCTCGTCCTCACTTTCCATCAGGTGTGACAAAGGTCAAGCGTCACACAGTCTATTATATTAAAAAAATAATCGCCACAATATTAGGCATGATTTTTATTTAATCGTATGGCTAAATAAAGTATCCATCTTTAACTATTGTCGATTGATTGATTAGGAACTCTAATTGTTGCTGTGAGGTTCAATTGGAACAGTGTAGCGGTCAATAATTTGATAATAATTAGCACTACCCGGGAGCACGTGCAGGGGAATGAGAGTAACGCTTAGGTGTGCAAGTCTCTAAGAAAAATAAACCTTGCACCCCAATGTCGTTCACTCGTGCATTCCGATCGATGATATATAAAAATAAAACTCTTAAAAAGTATAATCAACTTTTCTTCTCATTCTAATCCAATTTTTTTACTGAGAAAAGCGACTTTTACTTTATTAGATCTATACATACAAAAACAATTTGGTGTATTTTGTTTCGCTGCGCCAATCTCGTATGCGGTTGCGCTAATTATGACAAGATTTTTACTGGCATTTAAAAGACCTTCCTGATCTGATGATAACATTTAATAGAGGTAATTTATGGTTATCTGAAAACAGCACAAGAGGTACTTTTCGTAAAACAAAAATACAATTTTCACGAAAACAATATTTCTGGCACTAGTTAGCACATAAATAAAGCCTTAGCATTTAAATAATGTATGTAGGTTGTACTTTACGAGAAAACTTTGCTAGTAATTTATTATCTCCTGCTCATATTACTTCATTGTCATATGTGAGGACTAGTTGAGAGCTCTGACAAGGAAGCGCGAGTGAGGCGGCTAGGGGCTGCTACGTCAAACTGAACCCTCGTCCTCCTAATCCGCCGTAAATAGGTCAATGGGCGGAGCCCTATCGATTCGCACCACTTGTACGGTTCACAGGAGTTTTGTTACGTTTGCACACGGCCTTCAAAGGAATGTATGAATTTTTTATAACACATCTACGATGTTTTATGAACGGAGTGTATAGCTGGTTGTTATTTCGATTCTTTTAATTTTCCCTAAGTGCCTGCAGCTACTGGTAGACTATTGTTAGTGGACGTTACTTTGCACTTCCTACTTGATATGATTGGCCGTTACCAACTGCAACAAAAAAGGTATGTTTTTTTTTTTTAGCGAGGTATACCTGAAACTAGTAATATTTACGCTTTCTTTAATCAAATAGCTACTGATAGAGTTTTCAGCTATTAAAAGATGGTAAATCTCTTAAAAAACTATTTTTTTTTAGTCTATGACAACAAAAAAATCCATTAGCATTTAAACTTTCTCCATTTATTTATGTGCACTTATGAATATGTAATTCATAAGATTCAGAAGACTTGCGCTCCTTGCGTCCATTGTAGTCATATAACATTCACTAGTTCGTTGGTACACTTTGTTGAGCTCCAAAGCGTTTTATCCCAATTAACCAACTGCTCTACTAACAATATAACCCGAGCACTATCAAATGCAATGTAATTCTTCCTATTCTTAGAGTTAGACTATTGGTTCTTCTATGGATCTTATAGTTTCTACTTGGATTACACAGATAAACTTTGAGCATTGTCCTCTTAGTCACCTTCTGAGTGGTCTTGAAGTTTCTCTTGAACTCAATCGTTAATAACCGTGCCTCTGTAATGTAGATATGGTATCTACATTATATAATACGGTATTTTGGAGGAGAAGGTGTTTTTGAAGACTACTCTACAGAGTTGCAACCGACGCTTGGCCGGTTTCTCTTAGTTGCATCGAACGAACTGAATATTTTATCCGGGTAATCGTAATTATCAACGACAACCTAGAGTTTTCTGGTGTATCGTCTGATCTTCGCCTTGTCCATTCTTATTTTATAACAAGTCATTCGGAGACTTGACTAAGGTTACTAAGCGTTTGGTGAACTGAAGGTATCCGATGTTCTCACAGAGTATTACTGTTAATATCTAAATGAACTTTGTGCTACATCTCTATTGTAGTTTATTTAATAAATAATATTAGATATATCGTGCAAAAAAGCCTCATTATAAACCAAATTATATGGAAAATATATTTATGTCGTAAATGTCAAATAATTTAAAAATAATCCGGTGAATTTTGGTTTTATTCTATACAAGTTTTTCTTGCGCATTGGTCTGGATATTTTTGAGTAAATTGTATCATATAAGTCGCTGTTCATGTCTCAACCTACTTTTGCAATCAATTGACATGTTTCGTCTTAAAAAGATAACAAACATAATTTAACACCAAACTATAGCTATTGAGAGTGGAAAAAATATAGTACAAATGTTTTTACGCATTATTAGTTATACGTATTTTAAAATATGTGCGATGACCTACAATTTAATTACGTTAAAACCCAAAGAGGACTCGCCAGTTCGCTATTAGAATTAAGAACGAAAGAGAAAATAGGCTAAAAGATAGAGCTATAGAACATTTTCATAGCGTTGTCCCTGTTTCTATCCTCCAAATCTTGATGAAAAACGGCGCCTGAAGCTGACGCGTCACGTCTAACAGAGAAGCCCTAAAACGGTCATAGGAGTAAAAGAGACAGCACGATCTGACGTCACGAACGTACTCGTAAATAAAATTGGCATAGCGTAGGTACAACCTCCGTGACAATTTTCTTGAGAGCTGTCTATTTCATCGACTCCCTACAATCGAGAGGTCGAAATAATTTTGTCTGGTCACACAGATTGGCTTCCTGCCACCTCAGCTGTCTCCGTGGTAATGTTAAGTGTATATTATTTATAAAAATGTATTTGTTTTGAATCATAATAATCTTGCCAACGAGCACGTGATATTCCAATTAACGTTGTATTAACATTTTTAAAGATAATCTAAACGTTTTAGTTATAATAAAGTTTCGAGATGGGAATTTATGATAGTCTAAAATTTTTATTTCACTTTGTACAATGGAATGGAATTAGTTCCCTCTGTTTCACATATCCGAGAAGTACCATACGCGAATATAATCGGAATACTCTAAATCAAAATCAATTTATTTAATTTATGCCCTAAGGAGGCACTCATGAACGTCAAAACAACCACCGGTTCGGAAAACAACCCAGTCATCGAGAAGAACCGGCAACAAACTCGATCTGGTTTATCTTTTTAACAAATATATATAATATTTAGAATAATAATATATTCTATATAATAGTAAATGTCAAAAACGTTTTAATGGATGCACAGAGATGAGTCAATTCCAGACATCACCATCGTTCATATATTGATCCACTCTATAATAGCCTTTTGACACCAAAACCCGCTTGACATGGCGCTTAAATTCGCAATCCGGCAAATCGTTAATATCCCTTGGGACTTTGTTGTAAAATGTAACACTATTTCCCAAAAAACTATTATTACCGGTTTTACTAAGTCTAAAACTTGCGACAACCAGTTTGTCACAATTTCTAGTATTTAGATTGTGCCGGTTTACGAAATCTAGATTTTCAAGGTTCTTACGGACATACATTAAATTGTCAAGAATGTATTGTGAGGGCAGAGTCAAGAAACCGTATTCCTTCAACTTGGTCTTTAAGGATTCGCTCTCTATTATCGTTAATTAAAAACCGGTTAACTAAGTCTACTTATTATGTATCAGTACAGGTAAACATACTGTAATAATGTATACAAGTTACAAAAGAATACAGCATTTTACAGGTAACTCGTTTTTATAATGATAAAATAATTGTTTTCGAATGCGGTTTTGTTAATTGTTAACAAGTCGTGTTAATTGTGATGACATATATGTTAGGTTAGTTTAAGTATTAGTTAGTTTTATTAGCATTCTTAGGTATATAAATATAATTGCTTATTTAAAACAAAACTAGCAACTGCCCACGACTTAGTACACGTTAATAATAAATAATATTATAAAACTTACATTTTTTATACTTTTGCTTGTTTTTACGCTCTAATCACTGAAGGTAGACGTCAGGTATGAAAAAAAAAAAGCAAACATATTTATTGTGAACAGTTATCTAATACTACGTTATGATCCTTAAGACTTCAACATACATTATTCAAAGTATACCAACGTTGAAAATACGCCGAGTTAAAATTAAATCATAGTGCGTCTCATTAAGACGCGGCGCGGGGTGTCGGGAAACGAAAGTTTCCGACCAGACGAGACACGAGCATTATCGAGAAAGACTAAACTGTGAGTACCTATGTCAACGAGCTTCTTAAGCTTACATAATCATATCGATAGTAATTCAAAATCATAATAATTAGAAATATAACTAAGAATGTAGACATCACTAGTCACAATGTAAAACTCAATAACATATTGTCCATAAAACTCAAGGAAAACCCAAGTTTCAATTAGTGAAAGTATTTTCAGAATTGGATCAACAGTTTCAGATATGAACTATAATAAACAAAAGAACTGTACCTATATACAATTTTAATACAAATTATTGTTTTTAATAGAATCTATACGAATATTGATACGTCACGTTCACTAATGACACCACATTAGTACATTATATACATCTTTGTTTTTTTTATTAAGTCTTCATGCCTTTACAACTCAATTAATTGTCGTTAGATTTCTCATACACGTTTTCAGGGTACAATAGTACCAGTACCCTAAATGCAAAAAAGAGTACTGTTTCCAAAGGGGTGAGGCAAAACTACATTAGTCGTGATCGTAGACTTAAACAAAAGCTAACAACAATACAAAAACATATAACAAAAATAGTATAAACATCAACAAAATTTCGTGATATCAAAATCAGTAAAACCCGAATTCCCGCTCTCAGAACGCGTACGTACCTTCGTAAATTTATTTTATGGAGAGGATAAAAAAGACGCACCAAAGTCGAGGTTACGTCGATAGTGGAATCCGGAGATAAAATTTGCCGTCCCTTCCCTATTTTTATCTCGTTATGAAATACGCATCTTCGGGATAGGTATACCCGGCCAATCGAGGATAGGATAAACCTCGGTTCTGGAAACGGCAGATGTCTGGCACGGACCCAGTTCCACACATTGTGACATTCAGAAGATTGCTCGTTTATTAACATGAAAACACATTTACTAAAAAAAGCACGTATAGTTTCTTTTCTCGTTAAGAATATGGGCGGATTACATAGAAATTATTGGATAGATATCGATTTTTTTTCTTTTTTCGGGGTATCCATTATTTACTTCAGCAGTTTAAGGAAGGAAGCGTCAAGCAGAATCTCACTAAATCTCATGGAGGGCAAAGAGGGTGTTTCGTCGCTCATATAATAATCACGTGATTTTTTTTCGAACATAAACTAGTGTAAATATGTGAGAAAAATCAGATTAATTGAAAGTGAAACATGTTTATAGACTAAATATATGCCGAAATCTGACACAATTCTTCCATATATTAAAAGCCATGAATAAATATAAATATATTTAATAATCTATATATTACTCATACGTGAAACGAATGCTTTGTACCCCTTTTTAAGCGAATTGGGCGAACGATGAACGTGAAATTTGGCTTTGAAGTTTATATGGAGGAGAAGTGCACAAAGCTATTTTTTATATAAAATGCATTAGAAATACATTAAATTAATTAAAATAAACATTACACACACTATTGCTTGAATGACACACAACATATACACACATGTAAATGAAAAAGACGTTTCGCCATCCTTCCTTTTTTCTTCTCCCTTACTCTAATCACAATAATACTTAAACTATCTCTTTCACGTTATTTCATTCCTTATCTGTTTATTCTTTCACTCTCATCGTGTTATTCTATTGTCTTTCCATTGACTCTTACGTTCCATACCTTACATGTCCTTTGAAGTTAACTGTAGGTTCATTTTATAACGATATAATATGTAAATTCATAGTATAAACTAATAAATACTGAAATAATTAATTGATAAATATTATATCTCTAATACATTTTTGAAACAACTGAAATAATTATTATTCTCTTTGGTCTTATTGAATATCAAAATGAATTATGGCCTAATTTCCACCACTAGGCGATCACTACTTATTATAACAGAATGTGATAATAGTAAAAAGGTGACAGTTTTTACATCAAAGGAGTTTCACAAACGCTAATTTCGAGCTACTGGAAATACATAAACTGTGGAATCGTCTAATCTACGCCTTTATAATTTTTAATGTTAATTTTAGCGCGATAAGTACTTCAAACGGAGTTATGCAGGCATGCGAGCAGCATCTTAAAAATAAGTTGCTGCACTGTTTGATTGGATAGATATACCACTCCAGCAGTCTAATAGTTCATCATAACTGTTTTCGAATATGAAAGTTTTGTTCTCTACATACAAATATTCAACCGGTTTAGGACAAATATAGTTTTACGATATTGTAACTTCGTCTCCTTGATTCTGTCATTATCAACAGTTTGTTTTGTTATGTTATCAATTAAAGTGTTAGTCAAGTAGTTGGTAGATCCACGCTAAAGCTATTACTGGTTTCAGCATGAATGGGTCGGCTCGTCCGGGGTAGTACCATCCTCTCAAAACCGACGTGAAGTAGCAGTGTATTTGCATTGTTGCGTTTCGTTCGGTCAGTGAGAGCGCCTGAGGCCCACCTCCCCTCTTTCCCCCCCCCCGCCACCAAACAAAGACTGGCAACGCCTCCTCTGGTGCTGCTAGTGTCTATGGACGGTGGTGATCACTTAACATCAGGTGACCCACCTGTTCGTTTGCCTCCTACGACATTAAAAAAAAATTCTAATAGCGTATAGGAATTTCGCAAATACAAAATCTAATAAAAATCGGTTAAAAAAAATTTATTTCTACTTTTTTTATATAAATTATTATGGACAATTCTTGTACTATATCGATTAATTAATGATATTAGCTGTGCATTTACGAAACCATAGAAATGGATCTAGCGAATTTTAAATTGAAGTCAGACTACAAACAGAAAACAAGTCGCGGGAATCGAGTCTTTAAACCGGTGGAATGGCGATTCTATATCCCTACGATTTTTTCGGAATTCGAGTACATTGTCAAATTTCAAATTGGTAAAATTATCGGCAGGCGATATAGGAAATTATTCTGAGGAAACTTGAACCTAAGAACCCTTCGTTCGAAAGTATAGAATTATGTATTTCTCGGAGTTTTTTTATCGTCAATAAGTTGTGGACTGACGTAAAGATTACGCCCATTAGGACGATGCCTATAATAACTCTATAGTGTATCTTTTATAAGTTGATATGATGATGAAACAACAGACCAATTCTGTTAATGATCGTCATGATCGATGGCCATTATTATAGTTACTTATCACGAAATTAGCTTATAAAATTACAGACAAAACCAAAGTGATATTACAATATCCAAAATTAATGTCATTCTCTTCATGACGCTGCTCCAATAGGATTGCTTTAGCTAAAGCCGATGAACATCGCCAGTGTTATAGTTTTTTTAAAGCAATGTATTACTTCGGATTATTAATGTATATTATTTTTAGAAATTAATGGACAACAATATTGATCTTGAAGCGATGATAGCTTGTTGATATTTTGTGTACTCGCTAGCTTCTATCGACGCATACCCAAGTTTCACTATGAGCATATACTTTAGATGTGATATGTAGTAATATTGCCAGCCGTCTAGTATTTCATGGGATAAGTATTCCACATATTCGACAAAAAAGCTCATGTCCAGTTTATTGGTAAATATATATGCATTGACAAAATTTTAGCATTTAATTAGCATAGATTAAAGTCTGTCATCAAGCATTTGACGGTGGTAGAGCTACGCTGAAGCTATTAATGGGTTCAGCATAAATAGGTCGGCTCGCCCGAGGTAGTGCCACCTTCTCACAGAAAACCGACGTGAAGTAACAGTTGCCTTTCGTTCGGTCAGTGAGAGCGCCGGAGGCCCACCTCCCCTCGCCTCTACCTCTCCCATTCTCCTCTTCTCCTAAACACAGGCTGGCAACGCACTTGCGACTCTCCTAGTGTTGCAAGTGTCTATGGACGGTGGTGATCACTTAATATCAGGTGACCCACCTGTTCGTTTGCCACCTATGATATAAAAAAAAGCAAGAAGAACTCTTTCTAGGCTTAGTACTTGATCAAGAAAGTCTGTAACTAAAGGTTATCGTTCATATCATAGGTTTGGAACTACTATATCCAGGTTTTTAGTTATAATATCATTGGATATATATCATATCAGATGATATATAAAATCATTGAATTCATAATCATTAAAATCATTTTCATCATTAAAATCATAATTTTTGAAAAGGTGGAATGGGTTTTCATGAGAGTTTTATTGACACAATTTTTAGAGCAGTATCTTCTACGAATGAGTCGAGTCCCTCTGGATAAAAAAGGGAAAAAGTGAACGAGTGAGTGAAACGGAAAACTATTATAACTATTGACATATCACTCCTTTAATTAAAAAAAGAAGTAACTCAAAAATTAAAATTTGTGGGCAAATGCGTTTTAAGTTTGACTATGTTTACACGTTCTACTTTGATTTACTTAAAAAATAAATGAAACGTTTTAAGTCAATTCTAAAAGTAGGTAATTTAATAAGTAGTGTAATTATTATATTCTTAATTGGTCGTGGTAGAACATATCACGATTATTGTGACAGAAATTCGTTTAAATAGGCATTTAAAATGAAGTCCATAATTAATTGAGTTTAAAATATGTTAGAAAATAATTTCAATACAGACTGAGTAATAAAACATTTACGCTATAATAAATACTAAACATAGCTAACACTAACACTTCAGCACATTGGAATACTGGATTGAATAAGTCTCGTTCAAACTTCCAAAAAGATTAAATTGTTTCACGTTAAGTGTTAACAAAAAAAACAAATCTTCAATGCGATCAAAGAATGACCCATTTGATCGTTTCTGAAAACAACTAAAAACTTTTTTATCCATTAATTCAAGACAAAGTATCGGATGACTGTAGTTTTTAGTGTCGCGTGGATGTTCCGAAGACAGGCTAATATTTGGCACACGTGACGTAACGTGGCAGAATCAGACACTTATTGGCGATGTGCGTTACTCCCACGAGCTGTAGCCAACAATGAACGAAAGGTCACTAACCCGTATAGTTCCGAAAGAATAATGCACTTTATGTTATTACAATCGAATCTGTAAAGGTACGTTCGTGGAAGAACAAGGGTTAAACACCAGACTGAATAATCTTCAATTTTGTATATTTTCATTTGGCGATGATAGTACACAATAAGATCATCATAATAAGATTAGAGAAAGAATGAAGAAGGTATAAATAGTTACTTGAAAACTATTTGTATACAAATGTGTGACAGTTTTATAAATAGAAATAATTGTTTCATTGTAAAGCGTCTCGTCTAACATAATATATGTATTAGAAATAAAGAACTTTTACACATTCCTTTCGAGGAAGAAGATTTTAAAAGTTAGATACCGTAGAGAAACTTCTGTAACCTTCTGAAGGACCTTAGCCTGTCGAGAACTACAGTAAGTTCTGTTTTAGAACGAGTATCAAAGGCTGTACTAACAGGTTCCTACCAAATTTTGCTAGGCAGGGCGGGAAACTCGAGCAGTGATGGTGAGCGTTGATGCGCATCTCAAAGAGGGCCTCCTTAAACCTACACCTGGGTCGCAAGTCTTGAAAACTGCTCTAAGTTTTTCCCTCGTCCACACGATGTACCCGGCACCCGCACGGTGAATCCATGGAATGCTAAGAAGTTCGTTTCATTGGCAATAATGATTGACCAAGAAAAACTCATGAGTTATATAATGAACTGGTACAACATAGAGTCAACATTTAAAATACCAGACACATAAATATATGTCGGTTCACCTATTAGGGTGTAGAGTAAATTTCTTCATCTATACAAATAACAACAAAAATGTAAAAGTGTCTGTACTTTTAAGAATTTTGTGAAAAAATTGTTGCAAGTGTCTTGAAGTAAGTAATAAAATACATTTCAATCATTATTAGCAATGTCTGTCTGTCTATCTGTCTTTCTGTCTGTTCGTTTGAAAACGCATCACTGCTAAAGTATTGCGTTCACGAGAAAACTTAAAACATAGTAACATGTGTAAGGGGTGTCGAATAACATCTAACACTTGAGACACTCAAGCCAACCTCACCTGCACGTGGTGCACCCTGCTGAATAACGAACGAGGCAATGGCAAAAGCGGGGTGGTAGGGCTTTACAGCCCGACTGGGTCGCAACCACCATGTATATGGCAAAAAAACCCGTCATAGTGATTCGCTTCTGCGGGTCACGTTTCGGGATCAGCCTGTGCATATCCAGCATTTCGCAGGCCGGCATGACAGCGGCGACCGGCGATGGATATTGTGTCACTCGGTGGTTGCCATTGTTTTTGGATTGTACTGTGCTTACCATCAGGCACACGGCAGTCATTATGCCGTGCTACTATAAAAAAAAAAAGTAAATAAGTAAATGGGCTTAATATATTTTTACATTACGTTCCATGTAAACGGAATTACGGGCACAGCTGGTAATTAATAGAAAAACTTTTAACAGTAATTTTCAAATCTTATATACACTTGGAAAGGTTAAACTGGTTTATTAGGCATTCAAAACATACACATAAATATCTACATAAATTCCTTTGTCGAAAGCTTTCTTTCGTATAAAATAGTTCAGAAGCTTTGTTGTCGAAATTTCGATTTCCAAGTCTTATGTATGGCTGCGTTGATAGTACAAAAATGCATACCGATTAATGGAAAATGAATGGGATATCTGATCAGTCACCCAAAGCAGCTTGAACCTATAAACGTATCACACAGAAATTTCATAAACCATTACACACAAACCGCATGCGCGATCACAACATTCGTCCAAAAATGTAATACGTGCCACAGTTCATCGTGAACAGCTTTCTCACTGTATATTGTAAAGTACTGTAGCGTTTTCATATATAAGTCCAAAAGCAATTAATCTTTTAATAAACATACCAACAGCAACATTACAACCTATCTTCAATCTGATAGCTACGTTCCTCATGATCCTATATACTCTCAAACAAGATTTGTATAAATTGTATGTTTTACCACCTGCTTGGACAGAGTTCTTAATGTTGTATGATTTTTAAAGTGGGTGTGTGCTTATAGTCATATGATAGAAGTGTAAACTTCTGAGATAATAAATAGGGTTGATGAGAACTGGAGCGAAATATACACGATTCAATACATCACAGACCCAAGCGCGCTTGATGTCGAATGGAGCCGAGTAAATTTGTTTCTGCATCACCGACCGGAACGTGACGGTTTACTTTCGTTCACTGAACTGAAAAAAAGCAAAATGGATCTTAATAAGTTTTCTCTTAAAAAAATGATAATGTTTTGTTGCAAAGTAATTGAATGAATGCCTTGTGTGAGTGAGTGTATGCTGTTATTTACTATTAAAATTTTTTTTTTCGCTAAATAAATATAATATATTACAAAAGAACATTACCGAATACCGCAGCACTATTCGAATGAGAACGAAAATTTAATATGTGCAAAATTAATTTATATATTCACAACTATAAATGATTCGTTGCAGTTTCTATGGACGTGATTTTAAATAAGATTGGATCTTATAACATACTAACCATATTTCATAGTATAATTATCAGATAGAAGCTTCACGATAACAAGAAGCCATTAACCGAATAAAAGGAATTTAGGCTGTGATCTAACTCAATATTTGTAGGCGGGAAGATACTAACGGCCATTAAAGGAGAAATTTCTAGGTCGTCACCCTTCTTACACTGTATTTACTTAATATGTAGTACACCGAAACGAGCTGACTCTATAGAGCCAATATAAAAAAAAACATTGAACTAACATAATAGTTGCCGCTCTGACTCAGGACATTGTGGATTATAGCTTAAAAATTGCCATAAAAGATGATAACAAAACCACCATAAAGGCAATAGTCTAAAAAATCCGATGCTTAGTCATAAATAAAATAACAATGGTTAAGTATAATAATTAAGTAAAATAATAATAATAAAAATAATATAATCTATTATTACTATAATAAAAATTTAATAAGGCCAAATCTGTACATAAAATATTTTTTTAAATTATAATCAGGGTAGAGTTTGTTATCGATATAGAAGCCAAAAATAATCCTTTTACTTTTAATTTTTATCTGTCCTTATAATTTTTATCTGTCTGTCAGTACCTGTGAACACGTATCACTCTGAAAGTACTGAACCAATTTTGACGAAACTTGACACAGTGATAACTAATATTACAAACGAAAGTAAAACATTTGTAGTTAGTGAAATTCTTGACGGATTTTGGTAAATTTTCTTTGTTTATTTATTTTATTATATTAGCTAGAAACTTAAGCTATATTGGAACGAAGTTCCTTATTACACGATTTGAGCGGATGGTAGCTAGATCGAAAAAATTGTAACAAAACTTTTTTGCGACCCCTTAGTACAAGAGCCAGCAACGTTGGAAGAACAAAAATTTTATTATTTTATTTTTTATATATTATTTTATTTTATTATTATTTATGTATGTTAGTTTTTATCTTAATTGAAACCTGTAGATGATGCTACGAACGGGTTCTAGGCTTATTATTATATGTTTGAGCGATGCCTTTGATAGGTTGGATTCACAATTGAAAACCGTAGGTGTGGCTGCAATCGGGATTTAGGTATAGGTTTATTAAAACCCTTCACGTTTAAAAATACAATTGAAACCGATGATAACCGATTTGGTGCAGACGAAGTTGCATGGATCAGCTACTTATAAAAATAATATCGTAAGTCTTGCTCATTGGTATTCACTGCATTTAAAACTATTTTTCATTAAATTTTGAACAAGCAAAAGGATCTATTGTCCGTTTTATTATCGAAAGTTATAAACTTCGGGACGCGGCTCGCAGGTTTTGTCAACCTAGGTTTATTTCAATTTGTACCCATACTTTTGAGAGTCTTAGAACTAGCTTTAACTTAGGATCTCTTTGTTGTTGATTAGTATTTGTTTTTATATTATAATTTTATACGTTAAATGTAACCATGAACTGAAACGATTTAACCACAAGATTGAAGGTTGTCACTCTTTAAACAGTAACAGTGTATAAACGCTTGGAATGTTTTAGTAATTTAGTGTACACTCTGTTCTCCCTGTTGTTATGTATTTATGCTGGTGGCAAGAGTGGTCTAATTTTACCCGTCTAAATATACCTTTGTGTCACAGAGAGCGACATCGGTCCGCTTTATCGGTTGTTGATTATTGCAAACGCGCGAATGCCGGTTTTATTGAGTATTCGATTTTAGTATGAACGACTAACAAGATTAGTGACGTCATTAATGTTATTATTTTTGAAGTGAAACTTTCTTATGGTACTGTAGCAAATTTTGTTACGCATTAAACGTAATGTAGGTATATATTTGTGTGTATATGTAAGAATGTATGTGTTTGTCTATGTCTAGTAGTATACAAAAATTATTAAATATATAGTTATATATTCATAGTACGGGATTTCATATAGTGTATGAGCAGAACGAATTTATATAATTATATACATGTAAGCCAAAGAAGTTTCACTTTCTCCGCGTGTAAACACTGCCATCATACATATTTCTTTAAATACAAAGACACATGTCATGCTCATTTTTTTTTTGTAGTACTTATCATGGCGAAATGACTGCACTATACCTGATGGTAAGCACAGTACAGTCCAAAAACAATGGCGACCACCGAGTGGCACACTATCCATCGCTGGTCGCCGCTGTAAGAAGCTGAATATGCACAGGCTAATCCCGAAACGCGACCCGCAGAAGCAAACCACTATGACGGGCTTTTTCGCCGTATACATGGTGGTTGCGACCAAGTCAGGCTGTAAAACCCTACCACCCCGCTTTTGCCATTGCCTCGTTCGTTATTCAGCAGGGTGCACCACGTGCAGGTGAGGATGGCTTGGGTGTTTCAAGTCTTATGATATTATTTGACACCCCTTACACCCCAAAATTTGAGCGATAAAATACTAAATGTTTTTCTTTATTCATTTCTGTGTTACATGTAGAGTTATTAATGAATAGACAGACACAAATCGTATTTCAACAATGAAATATTTCACTGAGCAAAATGTTATAACATCACGTACCTTTTAAATATTATTATGCTGAAAGAATATGCTGAAAGAATATGCTGAGTATGCTGAAAGAATCAAATGACATTATTGCAGTTTTTCTAACATTTATTATCCTTAACGATATAATTGTAAAACTGCAATGTTATAATGCGTTTTCCTTATTCGCAATTCCAAACGGATGAGCAATATGAATATAAATCAACGAATACATACACACACGACTGGCATTTAAATCAACGCTTTATTGATTAAGGGTGACATAAGTAATCTTTAAATAGACGATGATTACTTATTACATAATTTAGCATATAGATTAGTGAGTGATTGACAGATGATGTGACAAATATTTTGTTAACCCACTCACAAACCGAAGACTCATGGAGGATAGATTCTTTTGATAATTTTATATACTGGTTCTCATATCTTCGTTGAGAATAAATACGACAGTTAGTATGTAACAGATGTGTCTGACTGAATGCGACAACTAGGCAGCCAACGTAATTAAAATAAAAAATTGCAAATAAAAAAAACAACGAAAAATATTGTAATTTCTGAACCCTGATAACATAACACAGCTGCGAAGAATTTTTGAATATCTACTCCAAAAATTCGTTATATTTAATTGGGAGAAATAAGAGAGTTGGGCTTGATGAAGGAGCCTGCATCAAGCCCACATGATCGAAGAGATAAGAGGATCTTTGTGAAAGTATCCTGCCATAATTCGGTGCCGCCAATGTGCGTGCGCTCCGCAATGCGCAGCGCACGGTGGCACTGAGGGCGATCCGGGCGTATCGGACGGTGTCCTCGGCGGCGGCCTTCATGCTCGCCGGTTCCCTGCCCTGGGAGCTGGAGGCAGGAGTTCTCGCCGCCGTGTACGAGTTCACGGCGGCGAGGAAACGAAGGGGAGAGCCTCCGGCTCCCAGGGAGGTAGAGACGGAGAGACGGCGTCTCAGGGGGGACGCCGTCGAAAGGTGGCAGCAGGGCCTGGCGGACGAGCGGTTCGGGCGGTTCACGGTGGACGCCGTCCGCCCGGTCCTGCGGGAGTGGACAGCAAGGGAGTGGGGCTCCCTGACGTTCCGACTGGTGCAGGTACTCACCGGACACGGTTGTTTCGGGTGGTACCTGCACCGGATCGCACGCAGGGAGCCGACGGCCGCCTGCCACGAGTGCGGCGCTGACGAAGATACCGCGCAGCACACGCTGTCTGAGTGTGCTGCGTGGGGGGAGCAGCGCCGCATTCTGGCGGCGGCCGTGGGAACGGACTTATCGCTGCCGAGCGTGGTTTCGGCCATGCTCGGCAGCGAACAGGCTTGGCGAGCGATGGCCTCCTTCTGCGAGGAGGTCATCTCGCAGAAGGAGGAGGCGGAGAGGGCCCGCGAGGCAGACCCTGAAAGCGGCCGTCTCCGCCAAAGGAGGACAGGCAGGAGGAGAAGGCGCTTCGCCCAACTCCTCCTGCCACCGTAGCCGGACCTGAGGGGATGGGCCGGGGGGCCCATCTCCTCATTGCACAGGTCCGGCGGACGAGGGGGGGCAGCCGGTGTATGCCCGGTCTGTCCCTCTATAGGTAGGTGCCCGGCGGTCACCTTCCGCCGGGCGGACTGTGTGGGAGGCTCTACAAGGTTGATTAGCCTGAACGATCCCTTGCCGCCCCCACAAAACGGTCTGTCGGTACATCGTGGGGTTTTAGTCCGTGGGACTCGGACATAACCCACCCTCTCCCCCGGGAGGGTGGCGTATCCATAAGGGATTTCCCCACGTAAAAAAAAAAAAAAAAAGGAGCCTGCCATAAAATCATTGGATGATTTTGTAAAACATTACTAGGCTTACTTACTAGCATACCTTTCTACTTACTAGCATAGTTTCAAAGCATAGTAGTTATTAATCTCAAGGCATTCAACCGATTGTCAAATTACTGTGACTCTTACGTGCATCTAAATCATGGCAATCTCCCAATATATTGTTAATTCTGCAATTTATGCGAAAAAAGAAACAAATTGAAAAAAATACTAACAATGGCTCTTACCATACAAATTAATCATAACCAACCAATTAACCTTTCCAGCGTCGATATTTTACTATTTCAGAGAGACAAAAAACGACGGTCGTTGTTAGAAATAAAAAAATTGACATTGCTTGTTAGATATGACCTATGTGATTATGTAACTACCTACAGTAAATGTACAATTTGTATGTATTTTTTGCTCATTAAACATTGATTAAACGTTCATAGTTCGATGTATACTAAACAATATTATTGTACAATACTAGTGATTTGATTTCGTTCACTTGAATACATTAACTTAACTTTTTTTATAGTACAAATCACGGTTACCTTTTTCGTAGGTTGGTCTTGCACTTGTTTTTTCTAGAGTTTAATATAAAAGAAAGTCGAATGTTATCATACGAATCTAAAAGAGTTATTTAATTATGTTTAAGTTGCCTCCGTGTTATAAGTATAATATAATACATATTTATACTTAAACTTGTATTCTGCATAACTATCTTCAGAGCTATCAAAGTTAGACGAGAGCTGTAATTTTATAACTTCAGCTTTCTCTTATTTTTATTGTTTTATATCCTATGTGACAAACGAACAGGTGGGTCACCTGATATTAAGTAATCACCACCGTCCATAGACACTATCAACACCATGGGAGTCGCAGGTGCGTTGCTTTGGGGGGCCCGAGAGGTAGAGGGAGAGGGGATGGGCCTCCGGCGCTCTCACTGACCGAACGAAACGCAACAATGCAAGCACTGTTACTTCACGTCGGTTTTCTATGAGACCCCAGGTAGTACCCCGAGCGAGCCGACCCATTCATGCTGAAACCAAATAGTTTCACCATGGTTCTACCGCCTATAAATTTATCTATGGGAAAGTATACAATATGTATCGCTTTTTAAAAACAATTCTGTAAATTATTCTTAGAAAAAGGATCACATATAAACAATAAACAAAATCTTTATATTAAAATATCTGAATCTTTTGATTACTTATGTTATTCAAAATCAAAATATACTTTATTCAATTTAGGCCCTGAGAAGGCGCTTATGAACGTCAAAGCTACTACCGGTTCGGAAAACAACCCAGTCATCGAGAAGAACCGGCAAGAAACTCGATCTGGTTTATCTTTTCATGTCATATATTTTTACAGTAACATAAATATTTACATTCGTTATCAGTGGATGCACAGAGAGGGGCGTCATTTCCAGACGTCACAATCGTTCACGTATTGATCCACCCTATAATAGCCTTTAGATATTAAAACCCGCTGGACATGGTTCTTGAACTCACTTAAACATTAAATGAACATGAATGAAAAATGAAAATGAACATTAAATGACTCTTTAATTGTGTGTTGCTAAGCAAAAAACCTACTTCTATCCCTCCTATATTATTCATTATTATATTCATTGGCGAGGCAGGCGTGTAAATAACCGTGTTCACTGAGTGGTTTGAGTACATAATATGAATGAACACGGGGATGCGTGCCAGTCTAACTTTGACTATATTGTGAAAATGTGAAAGTATGTGATCAATGGGGGGTGTATACAACACTTATTCGCTTACCTAGTCTTATAATTCTAATGAATCTAACGGCACCTCATATGTTAAAATACATCAAATCGTTAAGTCTGTACTTAACGAACTTAACAGAAGACTAAAGTATGTGCCAAAAAACAAAGATACATACTTAATATGCGTGCGAATAACATCACCATCCTTCTACGCAGTCTGTTACAAACTCAATTCAAATAAGTCATAATCAAGTTATGCGCGTTCTAATACGGACAATTTATGATTTTACTAGCAGCTTACCGCGACGTCACCTGTAAATAATAATGACTCCTTATGTTATTTTCGTTTCACCTTAATATGATTTTTTGCACATGCACTTGACACATTATTATATCTCGAAAATTTAAGTATAAGCTTTAAATTATAGTTTGTGTTACTCTCGAGTATAAACTATATTAGTATAAAATTGCAACAAAATCCATTCAATATTTTTTTAGTGACAGTAAAAACCGTCACCCCAACCTCCAAACTTTCTCGTCAATAACACTACCAGCCTTTTATTTTATTATATTTAGCACTGAATCTTATTGTTCCTCTTCTAAGTTCTAGTCATAACTTGACAGTAAATGATTAACCAGTTGTCTTTGAAGCAGGCATTTTTGAATTGCTAGATATTAAAATTATTTTAATTGTTGTAACTTTAATTTTGTTAAAAATAACTGCATTAGCAAATAACCACTTGCAATTAAAACAACTTCATTTTAAAAGGCGTTTTTTTTTTCATTTAAAAATAATGTCTTGAAAAAGTATGAATAATTAGAGATAATGAACAGTAAAATATGGATTTATCCGAAAAATTAACTAACATATAAATGGTTCTAAGTTCTAAAATGGGAAGAAATAAATGGTATCGATAAATATTGAAAAATGAACGATCGATAGCATCTTTACAAATAACATTACCGGCTAGAATATATCTTTTAAGATAAAAGCTTTCACGACTGTAAAATGTCTATTCTGACGGTGACAAACAAAATTCTACGTTTCCCGGTTACGAATGATAAATTGTGTGCTATAAATAAGATACGATATTGTCAGAAGCACCAGCATCTCTGCCAGAATTTTGACAATGTTATATTAACAAGGAACTCCAGTTCGTTTGGTTTATTTTGCCATAAAATTTCTTCTTTATTTGTAAACTACTTAAATAAATAAATTGTTACATTCTATTAATCTACACTAATAATATAACAAAGAGGTAAAGTGTGAGTTTGTGACGTTGTAGGGGGTAATCTCTGGATCTACTTAACCGATTGTGAAAATTCTTTTACCAATAGAAAGCCACGTTATTTGTAAGCGTCATAGGATATACGATAACCCGAAACACAAAAAGACTTTTTAGTGGTAGTCCGATTTGCAAAGTAATTCGGAGAAAAAACGTTTCATACGAACGCTGCCTTAACGATGAGAGATATACGATTGAGTTCTAAGGTTGTTAGTGCCTATTACCGCTATTACTATTGTTGGAGGTGTCTAGGAGTAAGTAATAGAATACATTTCAATCGCTTTTAGAAATGTCTGTCTGTTTGCCTGAACACGCGTCACTGCTATAGTACTGGGTTCACAATATAACCTCAAGAAAATCATAAGGCATATCCTTGAGAGTAACTTATTCTTTGTTTCATTAATACCGGTCCACTATATCAAAAGTTATTGTAATTTGAATGACGGCTCGAGTTAAGTGCGAAAGAAGAGTAGCAATCTATACTAATATTATAAAGCTGGAGGGTTTCTTTGGTTAAACGCCCTAATCTCAGGAACTACTGGACCCATTTGAAAAATTCCTTCAGTGTTATATATCATCACGCTAAGACCAATAGGAGCGAAGCACCTATGGAGAATATTTCAAAATCGGGCCTTTTTTCCCCTTTTCAGAGCTTCCGCTGCGTGTTAGCGTTAGGCCAAAGTAACTATTCCATACGGACGTCGCGGGCAGAAGCTAGTAAATAAATAATATGAACTTACAACCGCGCATATTCCTTTTTTTACACTGTAGTTCATCTCACCTCATGTTAAGTGACTAATACTAAATGGTAACACGTTAAGGGTAGACAGGAACTGACCAAGTACCGCTAGACCACTATCTAGACACGCGGTAGTGTGTCAAGCCAGGTTCAAGCTAACAGAATGGCGAGCGCGCGGTACCTTGTGTAAAATTACACGAACCATTTGGAGCCACTTTTCACCACCTCATAACGCAATAACTATCTCATATAATCATGTCAAATTTGGCCCATATATTAAGGCTTGCATGATACGTATGTGCTCCATATTTTATACTTCATATTTATTATGGGATTGATAGGATACTATACTCCGTAAAGAAAATGGACGCATCTAACTAAAATACAAAACGGAGGAAAGTCGAACTTTAGCGAAGTACCTACGAGTAACTTACTTTTTCATAAGTATAATTTGAGAATAGAAGCTCATAAGTGAAAAAAAACTCTATAGAAGCAACTTTTTTCGTGATTACATAAATATATTAAACTCAAGATTGTAAAAAACGGCAGATGATGTCATCTTTTTTTGGACGGCAGTGTAGCTGCTTAGTTACAAAATCGTTTAAATCAGCACGATATAGTGACGACACTGTATTTAATATAATATTAATATATTGAACTGTTATGTTCCATCGCTCGGGACATTTATGGGGTGTAATGGGAGTCGAATAACATCGAAGACTTGAGACGACCAAGCCAACCTCACCTGCATGTGGTGCACCATGCTGAATACCGAACGAGGCAATGGCGAAAGTGGGGTGGTAGGGTTTTACAGCCTGACTGGGTCGCAATCACCATGTATATGGTGAAAAAGCCCGTCATAGTGATTCGCTTTTGCGGGTCGCGTTTTGGGATCAGCCTGTGCATACCCAGCTTTTCGCAGGCTGGCATGACAGCGGCGACCGGCGATGGATACTGTGTCACTCGGTGGTCGCCATTGTTTTTGGATTGTACTGTGCTTACCATCAGGCAAAGTGCACTCATTTTGCCGTGCGACTAAAAAAAATTCAGTAGCAGTGGTAGACAACCAGGCATGCAGAATTCCGTCAATATACTATGGATTTATCACGATGCTGTCCCATACCACAAACTGAAGTAAGTGGCATTCAAGATGCGGTATCAACAAACGTTTGTACTGGGTTATTACTGCTTTAAAATTCAAATATCTTTGTCTTAAATTTATTTGTGATCGGTTACAATTATACTGATTTTAAATAGTAATGTTATTAAGCATGAATTGGATTTTGGATTTTCATGCGATTTTCACCAGTAGATAAAGTTTTTTTTTTTCGAACTGACTACGTTATTGACCTAACAAGGTCTTAACAGCTTCACCGGACTACTAAGGCGAGCGCTTAGGGCACTTAGCCGATTTAGTAGATAAAGTGATTCATGAGGAATGTTTAGGTATATAATTCGTCAAGGTTTTTTTTATTATTAGGGCGGAACAACGTCCACCGGGCCCGTTTCATTAATTATATAGAATAAAGTAGTCACCACCAACTTACGGGATAGGGAAAAAGGGACTGTTATTCAGTATCGTATTTATTTTTATCGCTTTATTTTTCCGGTTTCAAGGATTTCGTTAATAATTTATTGATCGCTTGATCAAAATTCATTTCAGCTCTGCGGCGGCCACAGTATTACCAATTCAAAAAATTGCTGACGTTTTACGATTCGTGTATACTTTCCTTGTACGAGAAGCGAATAAAACTTTATTTGTGGCTTATTTAGAGTACGAGGGACGAGGCGAGGCGAGGCGACGTCGCTTTTTCTTAATATATTGCAATGAATATCGTAAAATAAGGCCTTTGTAGTGTCTCATTACATATTTTTATTCTACCCGAAACATTACTTTTTTATTTCTGTTTTTAATTTTTATTATTATGAATCGTTATCGTCGAATATGCATATTTGTAATTGTATTCAGTTCTTACTCAACCTCATTCGGTTGTTTATTATATATTGTTAACTTTGTCTGCTTTGTTTATTATATTGGCAATAATGATAAGTACAGAGAGATATGCGTACAGATAAACGCGAGTACATGAATTTAACAGATGGGTCAATTTAATTGAATTATCGCCTATTATCGGCCATTTTGATACCGTTCCCCATCCCCTCCCTTTCCCCTGTTCCCATTACCTTAACATCAACACTTACGCCTACATTTATACGATTGCTGCCAACTAAGAAAATTCCAATAAAACATAAGTCTGTGGACCTGTAGTGCTTTCCAAATCTCCTGTACTCACTCAAATCAATCTGCTGTAAAAAAAAACATACGCTCCATACCGCTTGCCCCATTTGTCAACACAAACATATGTGAACTATATATTAAGCTAGTTGACACGCGCAACTTTGTCTGCGCCAAATCGCTTATTATAGGTTCTAATATGCAAAAAATCTTAAAAAACTTAGAACCCAACTGCAGCGACACCTACCGGGTCCAATTGAGATAAAAACACACCTATATAATTATATTGGCAATAAATGTATTCCTAGTACCCCCTAGATTACTTCTGAATCCCTTAACTCTGCACCCCGTCTACTATTCTCGTATAACGCAATAATTTTAGAACCTTATAGTTTTCATTTCGCATCATCTTTTGGCCTATTCCATTAATTAACATGCTGTCAAAAGTAAATTTTATCTCCATAAAATTTTCATTTTGATTTAGCTACATATTTTTTTTATAAGAAGTTGAATACGCATTGAACTCTTATTTATAAAAAAGTTTGGTCACAAAAGAGTGTCTTACCCTTGTTTACAGACGGACGTTATTTAAATATTCTCTAACACTTGTCTTAGTTGACAATTGTTATGTTATTTTTATGATTTATTATTTCTCTATTTGCCGGCAAAAGAAATTTCGTGGGTATAATTAATTTGAAAGACATAAATAAATTAAACAATTTTAGAGATTCACGAGTAAATGATAGCTATATGACACTATTGACATTTGGCAATGTATTTAATCTGTCATTATACTGTTGTTCCACCTTACGCACTTTGACGTGATATATAAATCTTATAAATTACTTATTTTAGCAATTACATAATTTTCTTTTAACTTATACGTCCTAAAAATGATAACCAATTTAACTTATAATAATTACATTTTCTTAATGAAGATCTGAACAAAAATATTACTTATAAATTGAAATTGTTTGGAAACTATCTGTAGGTAATGGAACGTTTTTGAATGATGAGATCGAATTGAACGAATGGCATTAAGAGTTGCTTGCATAACAAACTTAAACAAGATATTTAGTACCGCTAGAGACCGCTTTTGTAATATAGTATTATAAGCATGTGTTCTACTACATCTAACATTTTCGGCACTGCTTAGTAAAGCTCGTGTTAAACCCACGTTCAATTTTGTTTTTGTAACAAGACCGCAAGTGTCTAAGTAATAAAAAAGGAATTGTCGTAATCTATTCAGCAGTTTTCGCGTGACGTGCGCACAACGCAGACCTCTATAATTTTATGTATATATAAGATAATAATATAAGAAGATTGATAACCAAGAACTTCTTAACATTTTTACGAACAAAACACACAAGTTTTATTCCATAAACAAAAAAAAAACGAAGAGTAATCGCCTCGCTCTTTGTTACTAGACATTATTATAGCTCGAAGCTGATTTATCGCGGACAATTTCAGCTAACGTTTCATGGTAAATCGTATTTCTTCTGTCGGCACACAACAAATAGGTCTAACAAAGCGTGTTTTCAATTCAGAACAATTAGTCACAGTTTTATATGCAACGATATTATAAGCGTCATTGGATGTATCTTTATAGCGCGCAAAGATTTATAACCGTTACACTATTAAATGATATTTTACATACATCAGTAGACGGCTAAGTGATAGAAAGAAATAGATGCAAGTGCCTTCTTCAAACTGATATTTAATGAGTAATCGCTTTGGATAATTTGATAAAGTGACATTAACATGTCATTTTATTTGCATTTATTTTTCTATTATAGTGTAAGTATATTATAGTGTTATATTTATATTTTTATAATGGTTTATTATATCTAATATTATATTACTATTACTGAGAAAACTCTGAAACCACGAATCCTGAAAAAAAAAACCGAGAAAATGTTGTCCTCGGGAATCTAAAGTTAGCTAGTTTTTTGTTACATATAAATAGCAATATAACAAGTAAACCATAATCTTGAAGAATTTCGTTTTTAACCGGAACGAAAAATTGTAAGGCTAAAAGAGCCCATAAGACTTCGTAACTATATAATAATAATCATAAATACAGTGGTACAACAAAATAATCCCAAGGAGGGTTGATGTCAAGCAGGCGGCCGATCGTAAAAATTAAGCCAAATCATATACCACAACATGACAGACATGTTGTACCGACCTTACTTATGTGGGATAAGGGTAAGAAGAAGAAGAAGAATAGCTATGGATAATATGTAATTGTCACTCCGCTAACCCCCGTCATTACATACTTTTTTATTTTAGATTATTCTACACTTTTATAGGCGCGTTGAGCGGTATTTTTGACAGAAGGTTAGACATGAGAAGTTATGACATGCTAGTAATGCGTGACCGAGCGTATCGCGTTTACGCGGCTTGCGTCAAACTAGCGGCGCGTAGTATAGCGACCTGTTTACATCTAGTATTTATATTCTGTAGTGAGATTGTGCATCACATCATATACTTGATTAATTTATTGACCATATAAAATGATTACAATTATTGGTCGGAATGCCAATAGATGTTAAACAACAGACTAATGTAATAACTTCAATATACATATTAAGAAATTTAAATATAGAAAGAAAGATATATTTATTCAAAACATACAACACATACGTACAAGAATATACATTTAAAAAAATCAAGAGGGACAAGTGTTGCATGTGGTGAAAAGGCCTTTGTCTCAGCACAAGCCGCAGGCTTCCATGTGGAAGCGTTGCAGCGCTGGTTTTCACACAAAGCCTGCTGTATATTAATATATAGACGAAATTACAAATACACGGACGCATTTACATGATAATTTCAAATTAATATTACACATGCCGTTAATATGTAACATAATACTGTCTAATACGATATAATAAAATTCATGGGAAAGCTGTGAAATTAGATATCATTTTCAAATGATTGCGCATTACCTCAGAGATCATATGATGTAACCAGTTTATTCAATTTATTTACTTATTGAATATCATAATTCAAAAATGAGCACAGTTATTCCATTGGTTTCATTGTATTCATTAACAGCAACGCGACGTAAGTACCAGTGAAAAGTAGAAAAGTAAATGGACATTCAGATAATTTTATTATTAACAGTTCATTTTAAATAAGGTTCCATGCGGACGAAGTCACAGGACACAAGTAAATAATACGCGTTCAGCGATATCTATTTTCTTGTCGTGGAGACGTTAGGCACAAGTGTGGTCCGTATGCGCGGGACAATCCAAGCAAAGTCGCGAGTACCAGCTAGTTTCCACTTAAACCTTTTCCAAACATCCAACACTACAAAATACTGAATCAGAGTCGTACAAAACCAGCGACGCGAGACGATTAAACAGAAAAATCCGATCGGGCAAATAACGGAAACAATACGTACACAGTAACGACACTGAACAAACATGTGTCTGATGTACGGCGTGATCAATGAGAGTGCACGCTGAGCGGAACCGACTGTAGGGTTACCACTGCTTACTAATTTCGAATCTTGAGTTTTTGGCGGGATCTTGGTCTGTCATGTAGTGGATTTTATTTTTTATTCATAATCTTGGAAAAATACTGGACTCTATATTGTGTAAAATCGGTGGTGTTTTATGTAAAATAGTTTGTTTATTGAGCATAAGTGAAGTGAATGGAAAATAATACCACGGACCATGAATTCTGAGATGCCACAAAAACTCTATAGAAAGTTCTAACAAGATGATCACCATCTTGTTAGTTCATTGAAATTTTATCAAGAAACTTGTAATATCGATACTCACTTGACAATGGCAGTAATAGTCTACTAGAAGACTGGTTGCCAAAAATGGAATGGAAGAAGAACTTGTAATACTATTAACTACATCACAATGGCAGTAATCTAAAAGATTGGTTGCCAAAGATAAAGTAAAAAAAAAAATCGAATCTTATTAATCCTTTATCTTCTCTACATATAATAAGAATGTAAATTTAACGTGTCTGTACTTTTTAGATGTTTGTGAAAAAAAAATGTCGCACAAGTCTTGGAATAAGCAATAGAATACATTTAAATCTTTTTAGAAATGTCTGTTTGTATAAAAGCGCATCACTAAAGTAAAGCTAAAGTACTGCGTTCATGATAAAACCTCACCAAGAAAATCATAAAGCATATCCTCGAGTAACATTTAGTATTAGTTTCATTAAAAGTGGTTTACTCTATCAGAAGTTATTGTAATTTTAATGACGTCACAATTTAAGTACCAGAGAAAAGTCGATCAGTGAATGGACTTAATACATTCAGATGATTTTATTAGTTATTGTTTTTTTACTTTAGGTTAAACGCGGAAGAAGCCACGGACACAGCTAGTCTAAAAATTAAGTGTCCGTATGTAATATCAAACCTTCTTACCGCACCACACTTCTTAACACCTTCTTACTGATTAGATATGAAACACACATAACTGATACCAAAAAAATATTTTTTAATATTTATATCGGTCTATCTGTCTATTCGTTCCGGCTTATCTCCAAAACGGTTAGACCCATTTTGACGGGAATTTCACTTACAGATCGCCGAAATTTGCGAGAGTGACATAAGCTATTTTATTTTAGATTAATGACTAGACCGTGACTTCGCTCGCAGGGAAATCTCCGAAATGGTTGAACCAACTTTCACAAGACTTTCACTTTTTATAAGAAGTAACTTGAGCTATTTTATATATTACTAGCGGGCACGGCGGACGTTGTCCCGCCCTAATAATAATAAAAACCTTGAGAGATTATCATATATAGATTATAGATAATCACTTTATCTACTGGTGAAAATCCGTTCCTACGGAATCATTTTTAAGTTTATCACGAATAGACACATCGATAGACGTGGCAGAGGACTTCGTTTTATAATATGTTTTGATAATAATATTAATAATAACTTTGTAAGGGTTACACAAAATACCAATTGATATCAGCCAGAAAGAAGTAATTTTGGCGTAGTTTGTGACGATGGCCACAATCCTCGTGGTCGGGCGCATCTAACGGATAGGGCTCAGGGTGGCCCTCGAGAAGACCGAGGCCATGCTATTTCATGGGCCTCGGCGAGGGCCACGACCTGAGGCCCCTATAATTGTGGAATGTGCCCGTGCCAGCGAGAGGACACAGATGAAGTATCAGTGCATCACCCTGTATGGGCGCTGGCGTTTCGAGCTCCATTTTGCGGGGCTATGACCGCGTATTGCAGAGGTGACGGCGGCGCTTGGCCGGCTGCTCCCCGGGATAAGGGGGCCGAGTGCTGGGTGCCGCTGACTCTACATGGGAGTATGTATATGCCAATGTGCGGCGGTAGGGGTAGTGGAGATTTGTCGCTACCGAGTGTGGTTTGCGAGGAGGTCATCTCGCAGAAGGAGGCGACGGAGAGAGTTCAAAAGGTGGATCCACTAAGTGGCCCTCTCTGCCAACGGAGGACCGGTGGGAGGAGGCGGCGATTTGCTCAACTCTTCCCGCCACCGTAGCCGGATCGGAGGGGATGGGCCACTTTCCGCCGGGCGGACCGTTGGAGCGGCTATCCAAGGTGATTAGTGTAGGACGATCCCTTGCCGCCCCAACAATACGGTCTGTCGGTACACCGTGGGGTTTTAGTCCGTGGGAGTTGGACATAACCCACTGTCTCGCCCTGGAGGGCGGTGTATCCATAATGGATTTCCCCACGTTATTTAAAAAAAGCCCCTACCAACTTTTTTTTAAATCGCTCATCGCGTCTTATGAAATTTTCACTTCAATAATAATAATAAATGGTAGCATGAATAGTCTTACTACGTGACACTATTCTAATAAGAATAATATATGCTACATTATTATAAAGCGCAGCCCTAGCAGTTTTTTTTTTAGAATAATGCCAATACTAAACGGTAGAATATTAAACAAATGTTATGAAACAAGACAATTGTAAATCAATGCTCACTTTTAATTAAACAATTGGTCAATCGACAACCCTAATTTTTGCGCTTATAAAAATCATTTGCGAACACAAACAGATGTTCAATAAACGAAATTAATTTATGCAACAGCTATAAAAATTCGTTACGGTTTTCCTATATATTTCACATCACGTCATCACAAGCACTTATGTAGATCATAAAAGCCAATTAAATTTATTGACTGTAATTGTATATAACGCGCCATGCGGTATACGTTAATAGACTAATAAATAAGTATATATTTTGTTCCTTCTTTTTTTTATTTCACTTTTGGCAACCAATCTAGTAGATTATTACTGCCATTGTCGAGTAGGTGATGATATTATAACTTTCGTGCCATCATTTCAATGGACTAACAAGATGGCGGCCGTCTTGTTAGAACTTTCCAGGGAGTTTTTGTGGCAAGAGTTTATCATTTCATCATGTATATCTTTACAAGTATAGGTAGTTACATTGGTTTTTATGGACGCATAGAGAGAGGCGTCATTTGCAGATGTCACCATCGTTCACATATTGATCCACCATATAATAGCCTTTAGACATTAAAACCGAATGGTACCTTACCTTTCTCTGTACTCCTGATGACGTATAAGCAAAATTTCTTGATTTTTTAAAATACTATTGGCGGTAAACGAACATGCGGGTCACCTGATGGTAAGTGATCACTGCCGTCCATGGACACCTGCGACACGAGAAGAATCACAGATGCGTTGCCGGCCTTTGAGAAAGGAATAGGCTCGTTTCCTAAAAAAAGGCAGATTGTAGTGGTCTGGAAACGCTGCCGCTGGGAGTTCATTCCAGAGAACTGTCGTACGCGGAAAAAATGAAGGTGAGAAGCGCACGGTGCACGACTTCCAACCACCGAGATGACACTGATGGAATTTCAGTCCGTGACGAGTCGTTCTCTAACGGAACTCGGCAGCAGGTATCACTCCAAACAGCTCTTCAGAGCATTCTCCGTGGTAGATCTTATAGAGGACGCAAAGCGACGCAACGTCCCTACGAAGCGCCAGAGTGTCTAGCCTTAAGGAGAATGATGATCGATTCTGTAGTTAAAGCTTGAATGCGTAACAATCAGACAAACTCATATTCGCTTTTATAATATTAGTTAGGATTTTGTAATAGGCGGAAGGTATAATAATCGATAACCAAAGATATAAAATACTATTATGATTACAGTATGTATAAGGAGTATTTTTTTATTAATAATAGTTGGAAGTCTGTTATTCTTTGGTCATCATCATCATCAGCCTGTAAGAGACCCACCGTAGGGTCACAGGTCTCTTCCCGGAGGAAGGTATGGGTATAATCACTACACCAGCCCATGTAGGTGGCAGAGCCACGCTGAAGCTAATACTGGTTTCAACATGAATGGGTCGGCTCGCCCGGGGTAGTACCACCATCTCACAGAAACCCGACGTGAATAACAGTACTTGCATTGTTGCGTTTCATTCGGTCAGTGAGAGCGCCGGATAAGCAACTCCCCCCCCCATCCCCACTTCCCCACTACTCCTTCTCCCAAACACAGGCCGGCAACGCACTTGCGATTCTTCTGGTGTTGCAAGTGTCTATGGACGGTGGTGATCACTTAATATCAGGTGACCCACCAGTTCGTTTGCCTCGTATGATATTAAATTCTAAAAACCCACATTTCTATATTTTCCCACATATGTACTGCAAGAACGTTTCTCAGGTTCAGATTTCCTCGCGATGTTTTCCGTCACCGTCAGCCGATAGTGTTATCAATTTGAATAAGTAATTGTCCGCAAATTGCCGGGGTTCGAAGCTGCTGACATCGGAATGGTATTCCACCGGTCAAACCACTACACCATCACGACTATACATTTGTAATTTGGAGTAACATACAATTTAGCTTAAAATGGCACAACGCAACGCGGCATACCTGCCTGACATTTTATATCAAAAGTTATATGATATTTATAGTTACTGCAGTTGGAAACATTTATTGTCACAATACAAATGTTTTTATGGTGGAACTTAGACAATAAATGAGAATCCAAGTGCCATGCTATTACTATTTTGATAAGTTGTGTAGTTTTTATCTTGCCTTTAAGAGGCAATTTATTAAATACGTCTATAATCATCAGGATTAAAAACGTCGTCTTTACCCGGAAATGCAAGTGATAGGTGGAATTCTGGCGCGGTATTAAATAAACTATTTTTTGTTGTTTGCCGTTTTCAAAATTCAATAGACTCAAAAAACAATTTACGGTCAACCATAACCCGCGATATATTAACAAACTAGGTCATTATAAGCACGTAACCAATATTCAACCTACCTATAAGGTGTCATAATTAACATTTTTGTTAGTTAAAAGCAACAGTTACTTTTGAGAGTCAATTCTCTTCTTAGGCTTTTAATTCTAGTCTGTTTTCGGTATGTTTAAGCGTTTAATATCGGTGAAACACTAGCTTATAATAATTATATTAAGAATATAAAAATATAAAGAAATAACCATTGAAATTATGTACATTATTAAGGTGTAGTGTACTATTGACCGGGCAACGGTACTATTAACTATTGACCGGCTGCAATTTTCAAGTAATGTTAGCTTCATACAAGCTTGTATTTACTGGGCATTATTCCTCGTGGTAGTGGTAATAGAGTTTGTGTTTCTAATATCTTCTACATTCAGTTCTAATATTCTCTGTTTATTGTTTAGTGTTCTTAACTATTTAATTTGAATGAGATACCTAAAAGTAATTTATGAATATGAATAGTATAGTCTATTTCAGATTAAAGATGAAGAAGATCATGAAAGAATCGAAATCTAGTGGATCGATTATTCAAAAATCGATCTATTTAATATTTTAATTAAAAAAATTACGAGCAATTTTTCAGATTTAAATTTTTTGTTATATTTTAATCTTATATAGAGAAAAAATTGAATCACGAAATCGAATTGATATTTAGTATCGTATAAAATAATCGATTTTTCTGTCTATAAAAATCGATTTTTCGATTAATCGTTCTCAGATCGCCATCCCTCTTTCAGATGCGATTGCAGAACAACAAAAGTGCACTTATTTATTGTGATCCGCCTTTGGAGCTGTTGTTGGTTGTTAGTTGTACATAGCTTTTTATATAAACCTATATAGTTGGATATAATCGCAGCTACCATTGAACATAGGGTCGAACTGCATGCCTGTGTATTAATTCATACAAAAAGTAGTTTGATTGCAGTCATAATGAGAAAACTGACCATTATAAAATGCAATACATTCAAAACTTACTTGGCAGGCCTCCATCTTGTTGAAAATGTCATATGCTTAACCGACTTCCTTAGACTATTTACCTAAATGTTACTCCTCAAGTAGCTCCTCTGTATTTTATACTTGTAATTACTATAAGTAGGGTTAGTGTATGGATTTAGTTTTGTATATTATATAATAATTCAGATTAATTTTATAGCAATTAATAAAGCTAGTTTTTCCACATACAAATGTCTCGGCGAAAAATAAACGAAGTTGGGAGAGATAGTGCCTAAACTCATTCCATATATCGGGGGCAATAGGTTTTTTTACGACCGGATAGCGTCCGCCGAGGATTACCTAAAAAGTTCACAGATTGTGTTACGACCATATTACAAAACGGCAGTACAACCCTTATTTCTAGAAAAATGTTTATGTTTTCTTACGAAATTTCTATCAGGATTTTATTACATAACATATAACAATAAATAAAACGAAGAAAGCAAAAATTTCATTTATACCTGAGCTCTTTTACATATTTAAATATTTGGTCTTGATTGATTAACAAGAAACGAACGATCACTAATTGTACTAAACAATTAAGTAAAGACAAAGACACGCTTCAATATAATTAAAAAAAAATCCAGTTAAGAGTACGATTCGGTTATTCGATGTAAGTAATGGTCGAACGAACCGATGAAAATTGGCATAAAAATATCTGAAACTCTTGAATATCTTTATAAGTAGGCCGCTAATAAATAAATACTTCCAACCCTTGAAATGAACTGCTTTATTTACATCGCTTTGAAACGTCGGTATTTCCAGTTATTCCTTTTAAATATCCATTACGGTTCATTTAAAAATAATTTACATACTCTTTTAAGAATTTAAAAAGATCTTGGTTTATTTTAATTTAGCTTTCTTACTTCTCTCCGTTAATCTTTATCCGAAATGTTACATTTTGTCGCTTATATGCAGACTACTATTAGACAGACAACTGTACTATTGACTAATACTATTGACCCGGCAACCATACTATAGACCAGACGTCATGTTAAAGTAAACTTAACAACGATAATATTATATAAGCGCTAATGAAGTGAGTTAGCAAATTAAAAAAATGTACACTATCTTAAGACATAAAAGTATTTGTAATGAAGAAAACTTTGTGTGTCACAAAATAACATTCACAAAATATTCATATATTGATTTATTTATTGGAATCGCATTACTTTAGTATATTAAAATAAACATTTTTCTTTCATATTATGTAAACATTAGCGTTATCTGTCTCATTCTATCTCATGGTCAGACGATACGTGTTAAAGAACTGCAACAAATGAATGCATGGTTCTTGTTCTAATCTGTTATTTTTGTGTGTTATTGTGTATTTATATTCATTTTAGACTCATACGAGCTTGATATTTTTCTCGGTACTATAACTACATAATTTACTTTACCAATATACACATATATATTATAATAGTCTGAGATTATATAAAGTGTATATGTCTTGGGGTTTAAGCATTGTCTTCAAGTCAAGGTGCAACCTTCGAGGAGGGCGCGAATGCCACAAACATTTCTGCATAATTGGATGTGAACCTCTGCATAAATGGATTAGCCTTGCTATGCGCGCTCCCGTCTTCTTTGTAATCTAATAAATACAACTATAACACGTGTCCATAGGTCTTGTGGAATGCAGTTTTGTTATAATTACCTAGGGTATCTATTTCATCTAGTGTAACATTTGCCACTGTCAATATTCCATTATTACGACAGTATTGCTTCTTTTATGTATCGACATTGTATCTGGTGGCAAGTTTTAAATCCAAAAATAACGGTGACCATTAAGAGATTTTATTAGAGATTAAGAGAGTTACTATTGTACCGGCCTGTGAGCTACTCGTCTACTTTATACTGAGTGATCCCGAAAGGGAGATCACTATGACTGGTTTGTTATTATGAGCATGATGGCCACGCCTCAGTCTCGTACAAATTCCTATCATTCTTAACTATTGAATACACACTTGATGTTCTCAGAACGCACGGCATCTCTACGCATGCCACTATGGAAGGGTTTGCAGTAAGGATTAAAAGCAAATTATAGGTCAAAGTTTTTGTTCTGTGATTCATGCGTTTCACGAGTTTAAGAAACTCTACACCATTATTCATATTTCTATAATATATCTATATAAATAAATGTTCAAATTGTTCAAATAATTTCTTACTAAATGAATAAGAAAGAGCAGGCACTTCTAACAAAATATATTAAGTTTACGTCTATCTGTCTATTTGTTCTAGCTAATCTCCGAAACGATTGGACCGATTTTGGAGGGACTTTCACTGGCAGATAGCTGGTGAACTACAGCAGTGCTTAGACCAATTATTACTATTATAATTTTATGCGGCATAAACTTCTGAATGGGACTGTAGACAGAGGATTGTCAAGAAAAAAAACTTTATTATCAGAAATACTGGCTCTGTTTTATTTATTAGTTTCCATTATAGTTCAAATTTGTATGTATAATATTTCCATATGTGCACTTTTGTGCACATATGTGTACTTCTTTTTCGATCGTGTTTTATAAGAAATCCTATGACCGGCTCAAAATCCGATGGGGGCCGGGTCTGTTAACTGGTATTATACATGCGTGAATTTGTTTGTCTTACAATTTAACTACCCTATCGATTGTTATACAATTTTGATACACTTTATCGGGGATACAGAAAAAATGGAGACCGTACATGCAGCTAAAAGTAGTGTTCTCGAGGAATAGATAGATATGTTATATTAGAGCGAGTTAAGACGCGAGGTAAACTAATGATCTCATTGGCTAATGAATCAAGGTAAAACATGAGATCAGAATGTACAATATTTCTAACTAGTAACTCCTGAGCTGATGTTAAAAGGTTTAATCAAGTTAAATTGAATCTAACACGACTTTTTATAGGTGTAATTTAATTATGCAAATTATAGACGCTCACGCAGATGTACTCGTAGGTAGGTAGTGAATTGCAACTAGTGAATTATGAACTCTGTTATGACTTGAATGTTTGGAGTTGTATATAATTTGAGGTGGGATGAAGCAATCCTATCACACGTCTTAATAAAAGGCATCAGTATAGACAACACAACACAACACAGTATAGACAATATTCCATTTTAAACTCGTAATAAGAGCTAAAGGGAGGCTGAAAATTTTTTGAACTATATGTGTCTTTGTGTGAAATTCTGCACGTTTAAAAATACGTTTGGTAACAATCAATGCATTCTTTCCTACATTGCGTATTCGTCAACATCTCAATGTCGATTGCTTATATCCGCTGTTGGGATGACAAGTCTTTACAGCTTCACCGGCGTAGCCCTCTATGGACGGCGGTGATCACTTAACATCAGATGACCCATCTGTTTGTTTGCCTCCTATAATATAAAAAAGAACATTTATTTTAGGTATATATTTAGGTATTATATGTAGTTTTATCCAAAGACACTGAGAGTCTAAATGAATATAGTTAATTCCTACATTATTAATTATTAAAGAAATGAGAAATCAAATATATTTCTGAACTCCAGTTTCCGGTTCACACATTTTACAAATGAAAATACGTTTTACAAATGTACATTCAGTGATAAATTCAATGTATATATGTAAATCAGTGTAATAGATTTAAGAATTTACACGAAAGTGTACCCGATAAATTAAAAAGAAAAACATCTAGAACTTACTGTAGCACGTAACACTGTTACCCAAAACACTTTTATTGATTTTACCAAGCCTAAAACATACGATGTTAATGTTGTGATTACTTCTATTATTAAATTCTTATTGTAAAATTGTAATCAAAAGAAATTATAAGGCATCTAAGCAAAGGTACTAAATGGCTGAAACTTGGTATTTAGTTATTTATGAGGTTTTTTTTTGCAACTAATCTTTTAGATTATTACTGCCATTCTCGAGTAGTTAATAGTATTACAAGTTCTTCTTCTATTCTATTTTTGGCAACCAGTCTTCTAATAGACTGTAACTGCCATTGTCAAGTGAGGATCGAGATTACAAGTTTCTTGATATCATTTCAATGCACTAACAAGATGGTGGCCATCTTGTTAGAACTTTCCATGGAGTTTTTGTGGCATCTCAGAATTTATGGTACGTGGGATTATTTTCCATTCACTTCACTTATGCACAATAAACAAACTATATTACATAAAACACAACCAATTTTACACAATATAGAGCCAAGTAACACAAGATTATAAATAAAATTAAAATCCACTACATGATAGACCAAGATCCCGCCAAAAACATCTTAAGTTATAGAATACCTTTATATAACAGTATAGATTTCTTCAAGGGGAAAATAAATAGGTTATTGAATGGTCGGCTACGCACATGTGACGCCTTTGATGTTGCAAGCGTCCATAGGCTGCGTTGACTGCTTAACATCATACGGCCCGCATGTTTGTTTGCTACCATAGTGGTATAAAAAAAACCTAGTGTATAAGTATACGGTACGGTATCTTAGCAACACTTGCCTGGATTAGTAACACAAATCATTATTTTACTACAGGAAAAAGGACGTGTATTAAACATGACCACAAAATTCCAATGAAATAATTTATGCAGCTTATGCATCCAATTTACGAAGAACTAATTCGAACATGACAACAACTGTTTAACTTTTATTTTACCAAGAATTGGTTCAAAATATTAAATCAAATCAATATCAGACGTAACAATAAAAGATCTTTGAAGAAGGAGGAGAGTTTTGAAATGCATAAAGTTACAATTTTAGTTTTTTACCTTGTCGAATTTCCTTCCATAAAACGTTGGAATATTTTTGCCATTGTTATAAAAAATGTTTATTGGTTAAGATTATGTAAAAATGGCATAAATGTAGATTTTATATCAGCATCAACCCGTATCAACGTATTGCTGAACTTATCTCAAAGAACGATATTTAAATACATTGTTTATTTAATTCGCTTTACAGTCTTATGCATTTATATCACATGACTGTATGTATTAACCAGAGAATTCTTTGATGAGATATTAAAATAATTTCTGTAATTCCTGAAACCCATTTCCAAGTAATATTTGATTTAAAAACTGTACCGAGTATGAGTGACCGAGTAGTCCAGATGACAAACACTAATCGCTTATGGATTTACAGCTATTTTTAGTGCTAAATCTAAATAAACTTTGATCTTCTGATGAGCTTGATATATTGACAGAAAAAAAAAATACAACACACACACACATCGCATGTAAGAGACCAACTGCAAAGGCATAGTCATAGACCTCTCCCTGAACCAAGGTATGGAAATAATCACCACGCCAGCCCACGACATATTGGCGTTTTCAAACTCTGAGTAATTTACAATTCTATATTTTCTTACATATTCGGTTGTACAAGTCATATTTCAGGTTCAGGTTTCCTCACCATTTTTTCCTCCACCGTCAGCCGATATTGTTAACAATTTAAATTAATAAGTGTACACGAATTTCGCACAATTCATTGGTACATACCTCGGTTCGATCTTGTGGACATCAAATTGACATTTCGCCTGTGAAACCACTTAACTACCATCATTTATATATACACGACTAGTACATATTTAAAAGAAATGAAAAATATTCACAGCATATTACTTGATGGTAAATACAATTCAACTGGAACGAAATGGCAGCCAACGAAAGATCGGCAATCAATCTCCAATCGTCGATGCCAAACTTCTCATCTGTTAAACTGGCTACAGGCTGATTAATCGCGACAAGCTCGACAAAAGACTCTCAATGATTAGCTTACTAAATTCTTAAATATAACCCTTCTGATCCAGAAACGCGCAAGCCAATGCCATTGTGGCAAAAGTTTTAAGTAGTGTATGATAGACGTAATCTAGACGGGCATAATTGCCACGTCCTTAACACCGAGCGATTGAATGAGCAAGAAGGTAAGAAAAATTAACATAGCCCAATTAAATTGTTTCCAGGTAGTACTGGTGTTCATCTTAAGTATAGCATCCCTCATTATCTACTTCATCGATGCATCCAGGTAAAATAATTACACTATCCATTTTAAAATAGAGTATTTACATAATTTCAATCGCTAATTTATTCGTTTTAATGTATCTTACGCTGAAAACATAAGGAATACGTGAGTTAAAAGTTCAATAAATGTGGTCCAAAATGTCTTGCTGATGATAGTCGATAAATGTTAGCTTTTGTTTAATTTTGCAGCTCAAAGTGTACCTTAGATCGTGGCTTATCCGTGAACTGTTATTCTTAAATGTATCACCACCATCTGTATGAATTCTTCGCTTACTTTAATGATTTCAAATTTCAGTGAAGAGGTGGAGAGATGCCAGAAATGGAGTGACAATATCACTCAGCAAATAGACCTTGCCTTTAACATATTTTTTATGGTCTACTTTTTTATACGAGTAAGTAATAGTTGTTCACATAAAAATTCCCCTTTTAAAGCAACTTTACCAATAAAATGGTAATAAATTGAAGCGTTTATCGACCACTATAAAGTAGATGGGATTAGTTGAAGCTCTTACATAATGTTAGGATCTGTTTTAACGGTTTTCTTCCCTTTCAGTTTATAGCTGCTAGCGACAAACTGTGGTTCATGCTCGAAATGTATTCATTTGTAGATTATTTCACGATACCCCCGTCATTTGTATCAATATACCTGGATAGAACTTGGATAGGTAAGTAAACCTTTTATATTCTATATACAACAATTACTATATCACCATACTATATCATATCATATACCACAACATGAGAAACATGTTGTACCGACCCTACTTATGTGGGATAAGGGTAAGAAGAAGAAGAAGACTATATCACCATAAGAATAAGGGTTTTAATATGCTTCTGTAATATGATAGCATGTTTTTCCAAACTTGTTTTCGCAAAGAGAACATTTGGAATTGGCAATATAAAGGGGGAGAAGGGTGATCGCAATTAGATACGATTTAGTACTCACTCCTTCGACTTTGACGTGTTGCATGAGCATAATATTAAATCACCAAGATTTGTTCGTCCTGATATAGTTACAAGTCAGAGAATCGTGGTTATTTAAAAGTGATTTAGATGCAAGTAAGAGAGTCGTGGTAATTTCAAAAGTCCGTTAAATGTTTTAAGATTAACAATCACATGATTGGCAAATATATCGAGTTCGCCGTAGTCCGGTGAAGCTGTTAAGACCTTACTAGGTCAATAGCATAGTCAGTTCGGAAAAAAGGACAAGCAAGAACGATTTGACTACAGACTCCTTCTCCTTCGTTTTTTAGGTTAGGAGATTATTCTAATGGAAGCGCAATTTGAAATATCGATACAATTATGTATACGAATTAATTGCGTTGTGTTAAGGTATTTTCTAATATTCCTATTATCTACTTCTTTCAAACTGATAATCTACGGTAAAACACCTACAAGTTATTTCAGTAGTAACAAATAAGAATCAGCCTCTTTAGGCTTAACTTGTAACTTTTTTTTCTTTCGAACTGTCTACGCTATTGACCAAGGAAGGTCTTAACAGCTTCACCGGACTTCTAAGGCGAGCGCTTAAGGCACTCAGCCGATTTTATTTTGACAACTAGCTCAAGGGTGCGCGGCATACCTCGGCTTTGGCTGTTACCTGATACATGCAATTCGCGACCTATGTGAGCTAACCTAAGCTAAGCTAACTATTCATACATATATGAGTTGTTAAAACATATATGTGTACCAAGCATATATATCTCAATAACTCTTATATATATTTCGTATCGGATAATATTCTAAACTATTTCAGTTTGATAAGGGAAAAAAGATAAATACCCTTCCACTTGCATGTGTAAGCGTGCATGCATGCACGTTTGTAGATGTGATATGTGTATGAACTTGTAACCATTTAGGCCACATCGTTATTTAACTAAATGAACTTATAGTCAAACGGAAACTTATAAAGAATTATTAGAATATAAAATGAGTTAATGCCGAAATTCCCTATAATGTATATGAATTTAAAGAATGAAGATTTATTTAATCGTATGGTTAAATAGAGTGTCATTTTTTTATTATCGTCGATTGATTGATCACTCTATTTTTCGCTGCGAGTTTCAACGTCAGGGTGACTATTATAAGGGAAGAGGAATAATAAAAAAATATAAATACATCTACTGTGAAATGACAATGTATATAAATAAATCGGTGAATACTGAAATAATAGGTGAAAGAAAAGAGTGAATGAGAACAAGGTATTGCGTATGTGGAAGAAAAAGAAAAAATCTTGTTCTTTGATTAGCTGTGTGTCTATTATTTACTTTCATGGCTTTTAAGTATCGCTCAAATAATTATTTATAGCTATTTATTTATAGCTATTCTTAAAAATATTTAAGAAAATTTTTCCGGTAACGTTTCACCGTGTCCAAATGATGATACTTTTCCCATTCATTTAACATGGGATTTTTTTACTGTTCGATTTTTTTTTCTTGCTTGTTTTATTGAATAACTTACCGAATAATATTAATACTCCATCTACTATGATCCCTTGGGATGGAGAAACTTTGATATGGACGGCAAAGATTTAATTTGTATATTTTGTATTACTAAATTAGTAGCTAAAACGGTAAAAATTTAGTCCATATTAAATAAATGGGAAAAGTATTGTCACTTAGGCATGGTTAAATAACATCGGATTTTTTTTAAACGTTTTTAGGCTATAAAGCAACGATTTGAACGATACCCAAGTCAAAAAAGCCAATTTGGTAAATAATAGACACCGTATTGACTACAAGTAAATAAATGATTGCATGTCTTGTCGATATAATTCAACCAAAGTTATCTACTGATTTATCTTGCTTTAAATTTTAAAAGGTTATTAATCCCTTTAAACAATACGATCGCACATTGATACCTAATGCTAATTGTTTTTTAATTACGATATAATCTCTATTTCCAGGACTGAGGTTCCTAAGAGCACTACGCTTAATGACCGTGCCTGATATTTTGCAGTACCTTAATATATTAAAGACATCGAGTTCGATTCGATTGGCGCAATTAGTGTCTATATTTATATCGGTGTGGTTGACTGCTGCTGGTATTATTCATTTGGTAAGTAAATGTATAAATAAACACACACAAATCGTCGCGCTCACACACCCGCCCGTATTGGAAAAGTCAACATGAAGGAACGTTCACTATAATATTAGATACAATGTCGAATTAACAAGTCTCATTCTATTCATGAAATGATAATCATTTAATAAGAGAAATTGAAAGACCATTTACATTGTCCTTTAGATTAGATTTTACCTATTCACTTGATCTTAAAATCGAAATTTATAACGCATTAAATTTAGCAATTAGACACATTCTCCAATATTCATCATTTACATATCTCATAATTATAGTCTAGTCAACAAGTTCAAAAACGTGATAAATTAATATATAATAATTTCTCTATTTGTTTAAAACAATTTTATAAACAAATAAAAAATATTTCTTTTGATAAACTCTCTTTAGCGACAGCGCGCGCATGCCGTAACAGCATTGTGGAAGCCTATTTTCAACGTCAAATTAAAATTATAAATAATGGAGATAGAGTTTCGGGAGTCCAGACTTTTTTATCGGAAATTTCCTCCTCAAAATTGCTTAAATGTTAATATTTTGTGAGTTATTAACGAAAAACTAAATATCATTTTTTTCATCTTATTTTGTTAATAACAATTGCAATTTTTTACATGCCCCAAAATCCTTCAAAAACATTTTTGTAGAGGTGATTCCGAATCGAATGAGGTATCGCTTATATTTTTAGGACCTTTATCTCTATTTATCACGTTTTTGAACTTGTTGACTAGACTATTACATTCCACTCTAAAGTTTAATAATGTACGATTACAAAATATGTTTAATGAGTGAAGTCCCACAGTTTTCAACGAAATTTTGACATTTTATTATGCCAGTATTTATTTACCTAAGCATTTTTGCATAAATTACTTTATTAAACTATTTAATATCAAACGGTCATAAGGATATCCACAATATAATTTTGAAAACTATAAAAAATATTCTTGATCTTAAGCAAGACGTTGTGTGTATCCCAGATATATTTGATTATTGTATTGATGAATAAAAATGCAACGAAAATTACACAAATAGAGTTCAATATCTTTATATGAAAATACTAGCGGGCCCGGTAGACGTCATCCCGCCCTGATTATAAAAGAATATTTAACAAATTATATACAAAAACCTTCCTCATGAATCACTTTATCTACTGGCGAAAACCGCATGAATATCCGTTCAGTAGTTTTTGAGCTTATCGCGAACAGACAGATGTAATGATATAATGATAGTAAGATAAACCAGCTCGATACCTTTACGATTTTCTTATTTTTGTTATTTAATAACTATTGACGAGATTAGTGTTTAAAAAAGATTGAATAAGTTTTTTTGTTTACCCTAGTTGAGTCGAAATTTTTAGTTATAAGTTTCTATTAGTGATACGTTACAACCATTACGTATGCTAATATACTGGCAAAAGATAGCTCATAACTATCAAAAATTTAAAACATAATGAATTATGGTTGAATTGCAATCACTGAACGACCACTAGTTACATAAAATAATCTCAACATCGAAATAAATTACGTCTACCTACTCGATAATGTTAGCAGACATCAAATATTTATATGACTGACGCTATTATGTCCTCGAGTTACCCAATACAAAATATGAAAACAAATTTTTGCTCACATCCATCATGTCATCCTTTGCTTTTATCAATATAAAATAGATTTCCTACATTATGTTAAGCTTTATTGAATATTTTCACTCAAACCTTTGCAAAATTGCTATCGTATGACGAAGTACTCTTTTCAAATTACTCTATATTAACTGAGACTGGTATTAGAAGGATAAATTAATCGATTTAATAGGTAATAGATAACTTGAAGGTGTTAAATTTCGATTTCAGTCTTTAACTTTTTTAGTTTAGATTACTATTCTGTTATCACACTATTGAAATCGGTATTCAAGAGCTTATTTTTGTAACAGCAGTTTAGATTTTAATACTCCTGTTACAATCTAAAGTTAACGCAAATTTCAAATAATAGAAATATGTAATCATAAGTTATCTATGCTAATTTTATAAAACTGGGAGGTTTATTCGTTTGGTTGGACGCGCTAATCTCTGGAAGTAATGGACCGATTTGAAAAGTTCTTTCAATGTTATATAGCTCAATTATCGAGGAAGACCATAGGTTATATATAATCAATCGCTAAAACCAATAGGAACGGAGCACCAATGAAGAATGTTCCAAAATCGGGGCTTTTTCCCTTTTGAGAGTTTTCGCTGCGTGTTAGCTTTAGACCTAAGTAACTATATACTTCACACGGACGAATTCGCGGGCTGAAGCTGCTTAACAAATATTTTATCCTACTCGGTTGTAACAAATTTGATTTAAAAGCAAACGATTTCTCGCAGATTTTTTTTTATATCATAGGAGGCAAACGAACAGTTGAGTCATCTGATGTTAAGTGGTCACCACCGTCCATAGACACTTGCAAGGCCAGAGGAGTCGCAAGTGCGTTGCCAGCCTATGTTGGGGGAGAGGAAGGGAAGGGGAAAAGGAGGGGAGGTGGGTCTCCGACGCTCTCACTGAGCGAACGAAATGCAACAATGCAAGCGCTGTTACTTCAGGTCGGTTTTCTGTGAGAGGATGGTACTACCCCGGGTGAGCCGACCCATTCATGCTGAAACCAGTTATAGCTTCAACGTGGCTCTACAACCTACAAAAAGATTTATTAAGAATAATTGTTTTAATAATATTTACAGCTGGAAAACTCTGGAGATCCGTTACTCTTTGAAAATGCACAGAAACTATCATATTGGACCTGTGTATATTTCCTAATAGTAACGATGTCGACAGTAGGTTACGGTGATGTGTTCTGTCACACGGTACTTGGCAGAACGTTTTTGGTTTTTTTTCTCCTCGTCGGCTTGGTAAGTTTCATTTTCATCTGCTCTTATTAAAAACAGTAAAATCATTCTATAAATCTTAAATCAGATATCAAAACAAACTTTCTTTAGAAAACTAATATTTTGCAAGGAGCAGCAAGTCCCAAACAATTCCTCTACTACTATTTTTACGACAGTATTATGTCGTCCTTAAATTCCATACTACACTTCTATACTGTCGGACCTCTTGCGCTTCCTTGCGTTTTATATTTTTAACAAAGCAAAAGAAAAATTAACAGGTTTCCCATCAATGGACTCGAATTATTTGTCACGTGACTTGCTAGAGAAGCGTACTGATTAACTCACAGCTCGTTGAATGATCGTAAGGCTGATGTTATAGTGCACCATTGTAATAGAGAGCATGTAAAATTAACGTGGGCGATGTTCGGGGGACGCCGAACGCTACCGTTCCGCCCGATGGCCGGCCGTCAGTTCGGCCGCTTTACATCACCGAACAATATTCTTACAGGCCGCTTCATTATGAACAAACTTATCGGTCAAACACTAAAATGAGCTTAATTTGCGAAACGTTGCATGGGTGTATTTTGTTTTACTTTTGCTTTGTTACGTGTTAATGACGACGCGACGCGACGTACGTGCTGCCGGAGTTGACTCGGGAAGGATGCAGCGCGTCCCGGCAGCAGCGCGCCCGCGGACCACGGAGCCGCGTCCCACCCCTCCCACCTCGCGATCTCTGCATGCCGCACCTGTGCCTGGCTGTGTTCAGTTGCTCACATCACCGGTAGACACACACTCGTTCCTTTTAATTTTTGTTGTTGCTCTGCTCCCGGCCACACTTTGCGACTCAGCGTCACCATAGAACGTGTACCGAGACCCGAGACCCGTGGTGGACATTGTCGTGCACCACGCGATGGTGTCCGCTGGGACGTGATGTTCGATCGACACCGTGGTCTGTTGCAGGCAATGTTCGCTAGTAGCATTCCCGAAATTATAGAGCTGGTAGGAAGTAGGTCCAAGTACAGTGGCGAGCTGAAGCGTGAACACGGAAAGAGGTATCAGTTTGATGTATAAATTGATCACCGAAAGTGAAGGCGATTCATTTCACTTAAACTATTAAACATGAGTCGCCCGATCTCTCGGGGACGATGTGAGATCATCACCTTTAAGAAAGCTTGCTCAGTGCCGTCAGATGTATTGTGTCATCTACTCGTAGGTACCTGGTAACCTCGCTACAGGTGGCGGTCAACGCTTCGCCCTTGCACTACGGCACGCAGCACACACGTACCATAGCGCCTGGGCAAACGTTCGCCCAGCGGCTTGCAGCGTCGGTTACCTCGTGTCCGCGCTCTACCCAGCGTCTATACCGAATGCCTATCGTTTTAGTTCAGGATCCGGTCGAATTGATTTCTTTTTGAATTCCTCTCATCGATCAATTAGCGTATGTATCCTTAGGCTTTGCATGCTCCCGGTCACGTGTCCCGTCACGGCTTGCGCCGGTCACAGGTTCCGCCCTAACGTAGCTCGACACGGCACCCACGTCCTGCACACCCACACACACGCCACAGCCACCACTCACAGCCGCAGACAGAAGACACTCGAGCCACAGCCTTGTGCGATACGAGGTACGCGGCCGCGGGCCGGGCGGGGCGGGACGGGCACGGGTTGCGGGCGCGCGGGGGGGTGCGGCGGGGCGGGTGGTCGCTCACCTCACGGTGTTTGCTGTGTATCGTAGGCTGTGTTCGCCAGCTGGATCCCCGAGATCACGGAGCTGGCGGCGCAGCGGAACAAATACGGCGGCCGGTACAACAAGGACGTCCGCCGCAGGTACCCTGCTCTCACGCCCCCGCTCCACGCGGCTTCCTGCCTTCCCACCTCTCACGGTTTCGATCTTGATTGATTGAATGCGGAGTTTGCTAATGAAATTTATTAATCCTTCACTAGAATCGGTCTCTCGGTGCCGTGGCGCATGTTCGATGAGTTAGCTCCCGGCGGCCGCGCTCCTCTCCCCGACTAGAGAGACAGGCGCGCGGTCGACCGACGCACTACTTACTTTTCGTAACGTGTCACTCGAGACACCGTTGAGCTTTTGATCCTTCTAACGAGACTAGATTTGGAGAGAGCCGATGTAAAATTTTGTAATGCTGTCGATGAGTAGTGTTTGGTTTGTTCGCTTGCACACGATGCCTGTCGCCACGCTGTAGCGCTAGCTCCGGCACCTCGCCACGAGTCCCGACGAACACACAGCCAGTGCCCGCCCCGCGGCC
>MU158795.1:2501889-2586998 GCA_015888305.1 Antheraea pernyi
CTCCCTCCCCCATAGATAGGTTGGCAACGCACTTGCGATTCCTCTGGTGTTGTTAGTGTCTATGGACGGTGGTGATCACTTAACATCAGGTGACCCACCTGTTCTTTTGCCTCCTTTTAACAAAAAATGACAACGGTGGCTACCGAAGAATTATAGATCTCTCCCTGGTTTCCATTGTTTTCCAGTTTTACTATCACGTGATAAGACTTCTTTTCATGGTAGGACCGCTTATAAATACGCCAGTTTAGCTACCCCCGTCAAGTTGGAAATCTCATGCTATGCTTGGCGTGTTCCGGCATCAGCACTTTAGAGCAATCCCACTCTAGGATTAGCGTGTTCACCACCTTAGACTGAATCGTCATTTAATATTAGATGAGATCGTCTCGAAACGTTAATATTCATTTTTTTAAATTACGTACAATAGAGCCACTATGGTGCTTCAAAAAATCCCATATTTAATGAAAAATTGTTGTTCTTTTAGAGCATGGTACTTCTGCAAGGCGTGCCATGACGACATCAAAGACGAAACATTAATCAAGAAATGCAAATGCAAAAACTGTAAGATCACCTCATATATATTTAACATTTTCATTAATTTCTAATAAAATTATTATCAATTCCCGTGTAATATAGAATTTCCTTTTAGAAACGAAGCATATTGACTAATTCGTTATATAGAACAATTCTGTGACATTCTTTCTGGAGGATTTTATTTATTAAGTAAATGTTTTATAATAGTCACGAGTGTCCCTTAATATATTTTGTTAACTTGAAACACTTCTAAGTTCTATCGCAATGTAAAAACACCGCAGGTACTTATACTATTCAAGAATACCTCGTCACAGACTCGCTAACCACACTGTTTAATTTATATTTGTGAGACTTTAATAATATATTGTTCGGCTAAACTTTTAGTGACCGCGCACCAGCGGAAGGTTGGAGCCGACATAGGTAACTTGCACAACACCTAACCTCACAAATTGTCGTTTTCCAATTATTTTTCGTGTCTATATAATATTTTGAGTTGCTTTAGTGGTGTTGCGTCCGTACCTCACAGACTGGATCGGTTGCAAAGTATTATATTGATCCGTGCTCGTTCACACCCTATAATTTAGCGATCATTGTGTTTGTCCGCTCGCTCGTGAATGGATACTGCCAGAGGATGACCCACTCAAACACTTCACCATTTTCTATGCCTTTTGAAATTTTCACTGTTCTGATTTGTGTCGGTTTGAAAACGATTTAGTGCATCATACAATTATGGACGATTAAAAACTATACGATCATTTATGTTGAATTGGATGCGCTAATATGAGAATAATTATAGATTGGTATGATGCACTTCAGAGCCCAGCACAGACAGTACGTTGCATGTAAAGAGTTAAAGTAGAAACTAAATATTGCAAACAGCAAAGCGCACCGTCCTGACACCCCGATACACTTAGACACTATTAAACCCACGAAAGCATGTCTCAGAAATAAACAGAGTGAAAAAGAGAGTGTTGATATAGAAATTACCCAAAATGATTGAGCTTTGAAGAACAAAAACTTTATACAGCAGTTCAGGCTTGTCTGTGCTAACGACAACAACTAACTCAAGAACGAGATAAACTAAAACGCTGATCAGTATTCATCGTATCATCCACACCACTGGTAGTATCAAATCCCAATAACTTAGCTCACCAAATTAAAATAACATATCAGTTCCGAACTACGAACCGTTATAATAATATTAGGGAACATCCGTGTTTGTTAGTTTTTGGATTTTTACAGATGTCGGAATGATGATGATGCAGACCGGGATGGTGAAACAAAGTCTTAATACGTACCGTGCTTGTCTTGACGGTACGGAACGGAAACACAAGCTATATCATTATACCGTACTTTCACACCTGCATAGTTTATTCGCATTAACTAACAAATGTCCATGAACGATATAATAAACCTGGGCTACATTACGCTACCACACGATATATTAAACAATACACGCAGCTAGTATATTGCAGATGAGCTATCACATGAAATAACTACTCTCTGGCTTATATATGTTTGTTTATAAAAGGTATAAAACCCCTTCATGATAGATAAAATCATTTCATATTGATATACTATATAGGGTGTTCCGCAGAGATTTTGATTACCATCGGTAAAATAAAGGCACGAGTCATACAAAAATCATTAAAGAGAATTAGTTTAATTTCGAGCAGTGGTAATCACAAATCTGCTATCAATATTAAACCATCTGTATAAGAGACTATACGAAGCTTTGCATTACAATCTGCATTACTATTTATAATTTGCACCACCAAATTTATAGGTTGAATAAAATTAGCTGTAGATTTAAAGTTATTGTTTCTCGGTTCAGTGGCAACATTCAGGAAGGGCGTACGAGCCGTCCAGATGGTTGGCAGGGCAAGTACGTAACCAAAATGTGTATCAATTTAAATGTAAATGTCGATGTGATGTTTTTATAAGTGGTTGTGCGATTGGTTGCGAGCGGAGGCCGCTCCAAGCAATCCTAAGCGAAATAAATAGCAATCTGATGTCCTGTTCTCATTGTCTTGTCTGTTATAAGTTACTATATGTGCATTTATTCAGCAGTTAGATGTTTGCCTACCTATTAGCCGATATTATAAATCGAGAGACGATTATGTGATGTCATGTATTTATTTATTTTGGTGTTGTTGTTATTATTATATATCAAAATATTTCTATAGGAGTGTTTTTATCCCTGATTATTGCATCGATATAGTCCCTCTGTTGATGTTGTAAATCGATAGTTATTAAATGAAATTCATTCACGAGATTAATTGTGCTTTTCATATTGAAACAGATTTATTGAATGTTTATAAGATGGTGCAATGCGTAGGGAACATTTATTAGATCCCGCCTCGATAGCCACCCGGATATAGCAGTTATTGGCTGCTACGTTTTGTCCTCGCCGAAAAATATGGTATAATTGTTATACATTTTAAAGACCATTAATTCTTTCATCCAAGCCATCAAAATAACAAACGCTATGTAAAATCGTTACGCTATCATTATTTCCTATTCCTTACATTGACCTACTATAATAATATAGAATATTAGGTATCTGAAATCATTCCTATCTAATGAAATAAACATAACATTTAGTTTATCCATTAGTTTAGTATATATTTTATGTTATGCACTTGTAGCTTATATTTGCATGTTTGGTGTTGTCTGTTATGTTTTCTCTAACAGTAGTTTGTGTTTTTTATAGATATACCTAAAATAATATTTGTTTGAATTGTCTAATTAATATTAAATTCAGTTTTACCTTTGAAATATATACAACCTTTTGTTTAAATATATTTGTAATGTAATAAAAAATGTAAATTGCTATAATTAACCTAAAGTTCACTGTAAATTGGAATATTCTTTTAAAGCGTGCCTTTAGCTTGCTTCATGTTAAATTTTCAATAGGTGAAACGGAATAACGTTCATATTACAATGACGTCATTGCCGTCGAAATTGTGAACATTGAGCTATATTACAATGTCGTAGATACTTTATTTACTAAGTGGTGTATCGGAATGCGAACTTGTGCTGATGTTTTGCAGATGATCACCATCCTCCCCCCACCTTCACGCCGCCAGAGTTGCCCAAGAAGGTCCATGTCCGAGGTACATCTCAACCTTTCGGGGCTGAGTGGTTTTATTTTGTTTTTTCTTTTATTTAACATCGACCTACACTTATTCATTTAACAACCGGTAATGAGCTTCAATCCGAGATTTATCAAATTTAAAATTCACTTACGAGTAGCTGCTTCATCACGCATCTCATAGTAAGCACTAAAGAATTGGTTGAAATGATTGGTGCCCTTAGGACAACATAAAATGAACGCTTATCAGGCATGTAACCTGGCTAGGTTAGCATTACCCCGTCGTTTAAGCGATTAAAAACAATTACAAATTCATAATTTATTATAAAACAAATCTTATTGGATACCAAATCATGATTTTAAATTTTTTTCGCTTTCACTTTTAATAATGTGACGTTACTATTAAATATTCATAGATCTATGCTTCTTGGTAAACTCTACAGCGGATGTAATTTATCATTTTGGTTAAAACCCCTATGCGTCGTGCATTGCAAATGATTCATGCCATTGTATTTATTCGTACGTAATAGTGACACCCGCCATATTTTATCCTTGATTTAGTGTTGCCAATTTATGGATTTTGTTTTACATAAAGGAAAATTATAAAATTATTTAATACATTTTATTTATTTATAGTCCAAAATTGGCAAATCTAAACATGAATGTTCAGTGGAGACGCTTTCGTTGTAGCATCGAATGTCTTATATGTTCAAAAGTTTCGAGAATATTATATTTTCTGTAATGTTCAAATAATCATAGTATTATTATTAGAATGTGAAAGAACATCAAAAGTTAGAAAAGTTTTTGCATTAATTACAATTAATTATGAAGTGTAATTTAAAAATTCATCACTTTAATGATGATATCAATTTCAGGTGAGATTGCACGAGAAAGAGGAGAAGATACTAGTTGTAAGTATAACATTTCCATATAAACAAAAAAAAGTGTGTGTGTACTTATGTACACCCGTTAGAAGTTATCCTTCTTTGGCGTAACAAGATAAAAATCTTTTCAAAATTTTTGTCTTTCGCCGTATTCTACGTTTGTAGAAAAAACGACACTAACAATAGAAAAAAGGTATTTAATACATTGAAAGTTTGAATACAAAGAAACAAAATGTTGACTATAAAACTAACTTCAGGGTGTCGGTTTTTCGTGACGGTGTGCGCGCGCATCGTAAAAATGTACTCTCATCATTTTTCTCTAACGCGACAAAAGAAGTATAACTTCAACAAATACAAAGAAACAAAATGTTGACTATAGCTAACTTCAAGGTGTCGGTTTTTCGTGACGGTGTGCGCGCGCATCGTAAAAATTTACTCTCATCATTTTTCCATAACGCGCCAAAAGAAGTATAACTTCAAAAAACCGGTCAATCATACAATTACATTAGAGTAATACGATGTAAAATTACTTTTTGTACACAAAAAGTCAGGAGAAATTACTAAACCTATATTACATATTCATTAATTAAATAATTCATTAAGTTATTTGACCGGTGGAATATAAATCCGATGTGCACAGATTCGAACCCCGGCATGTACCAATGAGTTTTTCGGAGTTCGCGTACATTTACTAATTTAATCTGGTAACACTATCGACTGATAGTGAAGGAATATATCGTGAGGAAATATGAACCTTAGAAATATTCTTGTAGTGCCACTGTAACATAGAACTGTGGATTTCTTAGAGTTTGAAATCGCCAATACTTCATGGGCTGGCGTAGTGATTATCCCCATACCTTCCTCCGGAAAGAGCCCTATGATCCTGCGGTGGGTTACCTCCGGATGTTGATGATGAAATAATCTTTTCCATTAATGAGTTCTGGTGTAGATATAATACCTAAAAAACGAAATTCAAAAGCGGTTGTTGGGAATTGGTTTAAATATTTTTTTCAGTAATAAACCGAAACCACCGGAGTGCTGCTCCCACTGCACTGCTTTCTCCGATGGCAAACCAACTGATGAACACATCCACCACGCGGCAAGTCAACAAGGTGAAGCCTAACGTAAACAGAGCTCCGCCAGACACGTAAGCTTAAATTAAATACCATACTCTTTGATTATTTTAAGAAAAAAAAAATTAATGCACTAAGATTAAAATAATTTCTCCCAGACATTAATGTCAATTTTAAAATTCAAAATCAAAATTTTTGTTTGAAAACCGGACTGAAATGTTACTTTTTTTTGTGTTCGGACTTAATTTTGGATGTTGTTTTATGTTTTTAATGTATAAATAAATGTGCGTCACAGCCTTTTATGTATGCCATGTATCGTAATACCCTATTCAGCGCCTGCTCTAGCCGTTACATCGCCCTGGACAAAAAGACAAATTGACACATCTGAATATATGTTGTAATGAAAAACAAATACAAAATTAATTAAAGTATGTATTTAGAAATAAATTTATAGCTGTAAAATAGATACCAAGAAATAACAAACACATTAATTTTAAAATCATCTGTTAAACATATGATATTTTATGGCCTAACTGCCAAATTTCCACCCACAAGTTTTGGACCTCCAGACAAATGTCCCGGTGACTCGGCCCTAGAGCAGGTCCTGTCTTATTGCAATAAATGTTATTTATAACCGAATAAAATATTTATATTTAAAATATTTTATAAAGTACTAAAAGTCCTAAATATTTTTTTTATTATACCAAGCTTGTTACTAATATTTGAAATATTCGCTGTGATTATATTTATTTAGGCACAACGTGCACAGTGCGCTATGTGTTTCTATTTGTTTTTATGTTTCCCCGTGAGCCCTAAGTTAGATTATCCTTATGACGCAAACTCGAACTTATGCCATTATCTCATGATACTTCCTACACGTTGAGGACTATAAACCTATATAAAATAATCTGGTCATATAAAAAGAAACTATTAAAAAGAATGTTCTAGATTCTCTAATGCGTAACTTCGAGTAAAAACTCGTATATTGCACGATTTTTTGTTATTAATTCTAAAAGAATAAAGAAAAGAAGACGATTCTTTGACCCTGTGTTACAGGAATCCTCCAGATCAAGATACCAATTACCAGGCCTATCACCTTGCCTACGAAGTGAAAAAGCTCATGTAATTCTTATAAATATATATATCTATCAGCTAGATAAATTTTGATTTATGTAGTTTGGATTTATTATATTATATGCAATGTATTAAATAGTATTATATGCCTATTTTTATTTACGCATACGTTGCGGGTGAAGTGATGAGATATGTTTGCTATTTTGAATCGCAACTGGCTGGTATTTTGTTTCATAAGAAATATATGTTTTATATAATTACAATTTTCTCATTACCACTTCATTTCTATAATTATTTTAACTAAATATTAAACTTAATTAAACGTTTTCTAGTTACCTCTGATAAATGTTATTATTACTATTTAGCTTATATTCTGCACAATTAGTTACCTGTTATCTGTGTCGAAAAAAGAATTGACACTTCATTTTTATTTATTGTTTTAGTAATAGATCGTTCTGGTAATCACTGCCAACTGTTCGCAACATAATTCTATGAGTACATGTGTCTAGAGGTTTTATTTAAAAAAATCATATTCTTTTACAATAATAATTTAAAAAAATCATAATATTATAATTTACCAAGATTTCCTAACGTTATTAGAACAATTTAATTGGCAACATTACCTAATCCAAGCTCTTAAAGTTTTTTTAAGGTTATTCGTGTAATCGTAATCGTCTTTTATTAAATATATCACTTATAATATCAAATTTGCAGTTAATTTGTATATTAGATATTTGTATATTATTGAAGTGAAAACTATTTGCCACGAGAAAAATTTATAATTTCGGGTCATGAAATGCTAGTAAACATGATCGACCGTACGGCGTACTGCGCTTCCGCGGCTTGCGTCAGATTAGCAACGCCTAGTATAAGAGCTTGTGTACATATAATATTGAGTTTTTATAGCCTATTATATGTTTGAAGATTTAATAAACTATATAAAAAAATATATAATTATTGTTCGGACTGCCAATAAATGTGAAAGAGAGACTAATGATAATCTTAATATTTCAATTTGCTGATAATTAAATTTAAACAATTCACTCTATAAATAATGTTAAAATCCATAAAAGAAACACAGTTTAATTTCCATTGTTTTGAGTTTTCATTTCTATCGACAGTCCTTATGGCTGCCTCGACTTTTGTATATTAAACGTGTTCCCGGTGCTATTTCCCATAGACAACATCTCAGGATTATGCTAATTTAACCCCCATATTGAAGCTTAGAGTATGAACTTTCAAATATCCCTTGCCACACACGAACTAGCTTATATAAGGAACTCCAAAATAAAATACTTCTAGACCCACCTTTTTAACATATGCATTGTGTATAAAAAATGTGTTAGTAGAATATCTACATTAAACATTATAAACATAAGAGAGTAAGTCATAATAAACTAGTTTTGATTGTTTCGTGGTTTCAAAATATATGTAAAATTATTTAAATCAGAATTTCAACCGTAACGTAAATTTCTGCTATAGATAGTTCCTACCTAGTTGAATAGCTTGATCACTCTAGGAATTTATAGATGATTATTGATTTTTATTCCAAACGAATTAATTTATGCACACCAAGACTGCACAATACTCTTTTCAGATACAATTTAGATGGCATTTTTTTAAACTATAAAAACAAGTGAATTTGTTTTAAAATAAACGTGAGAATATTCGTTAAAAACGATTAGATACTAGTGATGTTTAAATGGTTTTTACACAAACAAATAATTGTTTGTATGTATATGGAAGTATGTAATATTATTAAATAGTAATTTTAAGTCAAAAGTAAAGGAGTTCACGTAGCATATATATATATATATATATATATATTATTTTAATATATAAAATGTTGACCAATTTACCAATTATTTTTTCTGTAGTTAAAAAAATTGTATAGGATCATTTATATAAAATAAATTCACTTTGTTCTTACGGAATGAATATAGAAGCATGGCAACAGTCACAAGTACCATTTAACTTATTATTTCATAAATTTATTCAACCCTTTAGTTATATTAGATTGACAAAACAGTGAATTATTTTACGTTTTAAATAAAAACACCATAATCTAACAATAATAATCTTTATAATTATATTTTAATACTTTTTTAATAATATACATTACTTAATTACAAAAGAGACGCTTTACCTAAATTATTAATGCACAAGTTATGTTGTACAAGAAACAGTAATATTATGTCAGAATAATATATAGTACATATTATTTATTATAGTTGGGTCAGACTAAGTTTAGTAGAAAAATCTTCATTATCCATGAAGATACAAACAATAAATTCCACGTTAGAGCTGGCAACACTACGACAAAAGGAAACAAATAGGTTGAAAAATGCACGAGTTTCAAAACTATAGATTATTCATCTTTTTGCACTATCGTAACATTCAAAACGTGGTAATTATTTCAAAAAATATAAGTTAGCTAATCTAAGCAATCTATGACTCTTTTTGTACAAAGTTAAATTTCCAACAAACTTTATATGTACACTCTTTTGGTAGAGTTGATAATTTGGGATATAACACCAAAATTAAAAAGAAGATTTCCGGGTTAAAGTCAGCTTCAGTGAGTTACCCGTACCAACTCATTAGTAAAAGTTACAATTTCGCTGCCATGATCACTATTGTCCAAATATACTATATTAAGACCAAAAACTGTTTTTTTAGGTAATAGTGTTAGGTTTTATAACAAAGTTCCAAAACACATTACCGATTTGCCGAATAGTGAGTTCAAGAACCATGTCAAGCGGGTTTTAATATCTAAAGGCTTATTTATTACAGGGTGGGTTAATATGTGAACAATGGTGACGTCTGGAAATGACTCCCCTCTCTGTGCATCCACTAATAACGAATATAACTATTTATGTTTTGTAAAAATATATACCATGAAGAGATAAACCAGATCGAGTTTCTTGCCGATTCTTCTCGATGACTCGGTTGTTTTCCGAACCGGTAGTTTTGACGTTCTTAAGCGCCTTCTCAGGGCCTAAATTGAATAAAGGATATTTTGATTGATAGATTGTAGATAACTTATTCTGAGTGAATCGCTACCAAGAATAATATATTATGGTAGCATAAAACGTGGCTGAGTTAATAGTAAAGTGATTTTATGTGTATTTTAGATCGAAAATATTTTCACGCTAAGGAAAAGTACTAAAAATTCATATTAAAACCTGTAACTGTATGGTTTTTTTTTTCAACTTATCCTAAAATATATTAAGTGGGGCTGAAAGAAATTTTATACCCGACATAAGAATCACCCTAAATATGATATCTATAGTAAATGAATCATATTACGACAACAAGGAGCTTGTCATACTTTTTAAGAGATATTAATAAATACTAAAGAAAGTCGTCAAAATATTTCCTAAAGCAATTTTGTGCTTACTTGTGAATCAGTTACAAACTATGTTATCAATAACTAGTTTTTACAAATACCTAATCATTTCTGACCCAACTCGAAAATTCTAATATAAATTTATTTAAATTATTGTTTCTTATTACAACTTGGCTCATTTTATATTCGTATTTATAATTAAAATTCTACTTAATTAGGAAGTAAAAAGTCATCGTATAGTTTAAATTTTTGTTCATATCATAACTTTGAAACACGCAATTAATAAAAATAATAATATTTTTTTAAATTCGCATTTAAACACATTTTATAAAATCGCACTTTAAAACACCAAAGGGAAGCTATTTGAAGACAATATTAATTATATTTCGTTTTTTCGCGTAGGCCGACAAGCAGAAGTAGCGGTGGAAACCAGAACAGCAACGGTGTGAGTCTGCCGGCCGGTCTGGCAGACGACCAGTCGAAGGATTTCGACTTTGAAAAGACTGAAATGAAATACGATTCCACTGGAATGTTCCATTGGAGTCCCGCCAGAAATCTGGAGGACTGTATACTAGTATGTAAACCAAATATCCGGTTCTTCTATATATTTTGAAGGTGGTAGAGCCACGCTGAAGCTATTACTGGTTTCAGCATGAATGGGTCGGCTCACCCGGGGTAGTACCATCCTCTCACAGAAAACCGACGTGAAGTAACAGTGCTTGCATTGTTGCGTTTCGTTCGGTCAGTGAGAGCGCCTCCCCGCCCACCCAAACTCAGGCTGGCGACGCACTTGCGACTCCTCTGGTGTTACAAATGTCTATGGATGGTGGTGATGTTCGTGTGGTGTTCGTTTGCATCCTGTGAAATAAAAAATAAAATAAATAACCCACCACATATCTGACTTCTTTTGTTTTTCGTTAAATCTTTACTACTGTTAAAGTGTGATTAATTATGAAATGTTCAGACAAACGTATTTTTGTACTTAACTATACTACTATCACAATGGTTTGTTGTTTTGTTTGTAATGGATAAACTTAATATATCATTAACTGGTTTAAACAAAATAAAGCCTAAAAAGCTACGTTATCAACAAATAACATGGATTTTTATTCCCACCATTTTAGGTCCACCAGCTACATTTTGAAAGTGGTCTATAAGAAAAAACTCTAGGAACTTCTGATCTATATAGACACAAATGTAGACGAAGTAGCGTATAGCTACTAGTTTTATATAACACATTGTATCGTTAACAGGATAGAAATCAAGCGGCAATGACTGTACTGAACGGTCACGTGGTGGTGTGCCTGTTCGCGGACCCCGACTCGCCGCTGATAGGTCTGAGGAACTTGGTGATGCCGCTGAGGGCGTCAAATTTCCATTACCACGAACTGAAGCACGTGGTTATAGTCGGCAGCGTCGAGTATATTAGGAGGGAGTGGAAAATGCTGCAGAATCTTCCCAAGATATCAGTACTGAATGTGAGTCTCCCACATTAAGTTTATTGTCTTTTACTATAATTTTGCGTGATAATTTGAACCGATTTCAAAAAGAGAAGTTTACCCAATGGGTCATTTTGGTTAAGTGTTTGTTACCTCCGAATTCATCAGGTCATTTATAAACCGATTTGAATTTAATTTTTTTAATTCGATATGAGATATTTTACTGGTTCCCATTTTAATTTTATTAGCATTGACCGTTCGAGTTTGAAGGTACAACAGGGAACGGTTCAAAACCGAAAAGGATAGGTACAGTAATGGAAATAGTGATAGGTTTATGACATTCAAAGACTAGGACGGACATTCTGATGTTTTTTTTTAAATTGTTTGATTTTCGTAACACGTAGGTAAAATAATAAGTGGTCAATATACCTACATGGTCCGGAACTATGGCTGTTTGAGTATCGTTATTCATAAAAATGGGCTCACAGATAAAAAATCGTTAATAGATGTTTTGTTATCTGTTCAACTTAGTACAGTTCGTAACGAAGTAGAAAGATTATGTTCGTGAACCTTAGGATCAGTTATCTGTATGGCTCTACTTTGTTCTATACTGTATTAGGCAAGTAAATAATACTTCAAACATTTCATACAAATATGTGTACGGAGTTACAAGCTTAGCTAGTTATTTAATAAAAATATATTTCGGTCTATAGCGATTTTTATACACATATCATCCACGTATGTTTAGTCTAACAAATTTCCATTATTCCAGGGTTCACCGCTAAGCCGGGCCGACTTGCGTGCAGTTAATGTCAACTTATGTGACATGTGCTGCATATTATCAGCGAAGGTGCCATCAAACGATGACCCAACGCTGGCAGACAAGGAAGCTATCTTGGCTTCGTTGAACATCAAGGCAATGACGTTCGACGATACGATAGGAGTGCTCAGCGCCGGAGTCGGCACCAACGGGAGCAGCAACGCGCAGCCGCTGCCGGGACAGCCACCAGCGCCGGTCCTGCTGCAGAGGAGAGGCTCTGTGTATGGTGCCAATGTGCCTATGATTACTGGTAACTATTTTAATTTCTTATAATCTACAGACCTCGCCAAACTTTTTGACCGCTCTGAATAGTTGAGAAATTTTATAAAAAAAAAAGAAAGTTGTAGAATTGAATAGGTTGGCACAGTTTTGGTTCACAATCTTGTCATACATGAACAAAAAAAATCAGTCAATCCGTTTTCGAGACATAAACAAAAATGCTTTTACTTGTAAAATGTATGACAAAATGAATTATCGTTTTCTTCGCGATGTTTTTAAATATTTTTAAAGATAATTGTGCTATTTAGGGCATAAACAAATCCAACAATTAAAATTCATAACAGCCGTTCATCAGTTATAAATGGTGTAACTAAATCGACTTTATTTTATATGTATAGACTAGTTATGCCCACGACTTCATCCGTGTGCAACCTTATACGAGTATTAATTAGGTCTTTACCTATGAAATCGCCGTTTTATATGAAAAAATTTATACGAATATTTTTCATGTATTTTTTATTTGTATTATCGAAGTAATCATCCATGCAATCAATGCATCTTTGCCAACGCAGTGGCAGTTCATTGATGCCCTTCTTAAAGAAATCAGCTAGACGGGAAGCAACAAATTCTTCAAAGGCATTTTGTACTACCTCTCGGGTATTGAATTATTTTCCCGCCAAGGAGTTATCCAAATTCTGGAAAAAGTAGTAGTCTTAGGCGCAAGGTCTGGTAAGTAGGGTGGATGACGGAGAACTTCCAACCCCAGTTCTTGCAACTTGGAGACCGTCTGCTGTGCAGTATGAGGTCGCGCGTTGTCGTGCAGGAGCAGCGGAGACGAGCGATTGACCAATGCTGGTTGGAGATGTGCCAGCTTCTCCAGCATTGTGTTCAGTTCTTCACAGTACACATCTGCAGTAATGCTCACCCCGTTTGGTAAGAAGCTGTGATGAATCACACCGGCGCTAGACCACCAAACAGTGACTATCACTTTTCTAGGGGTAAGTTTTCGTTTAGGGCATTGTTTAGGTGCTGAACCAGGACCCAACCAACTTGCTGTGCGCTGTCGGTTATCAAACAGAATCCATTTTTCATCGCAGGTAACAATGCGGTTCAAAATTCCTCCATTTGTGTGTCGGTTGAGCAGTGCAAGGCACGTCTCGACGCGTACTTCGCGCTGGCGATCGTTGAGTTCGTGGGGCACCCATTTGTCAAGCTTTTTTACTTTGCCAATTTGACGCAAATAGACCAATATTGTTTTGACGCTAACGTCGAAAGCTGCTGCTAATTCAGCCGTAGATTGTGTATCATCAGCTTCCACAATCGCCTTTAACGGACGACCTTGAGGTTTATTTTTCAGGTCGAAATTCCCAGAACGGAAGCGAGCAAACCACTAACAGGTGGTGCGTTGGTTTGTAGTGTTAATTTCATAAACGTCGTTGATGTTGCGTGCCGCTTGTGCCGCGTTGCTGCCATGACGGTACTCATATTCCATAATTACTCGAATTTTTAACGTATCCATGATGACAAAAATTATTGAAATGCGATGAAAATGTAACACTAATCAATAAACAAATGACTAATTTTGGAAAAAGAATTCCATGTTTTTAAAATAAAATTAATTTCAAATTAGAATTGTTAGCCGAACAAAAATTATTTTGATTTGAAATGGCCAGTACTGCAGAACGGCAATTTCATAGGTAAAAAAGACCTATTATAAAGAACAGTGATTAATAAAGTCATCCGAGTGTATTAAGTCCATTTACTTATCTACTTTTTTGTCGTTCTTACGCCGCGTCGCCATTAAAATTACAATAACTTTTGATAGAGTGAACCGATTTTACTGAAACAAAAACTAAGCTATTTTTGAAGATATCCTTTATGATTTTGTTAGTGTGGGGTTTATTGTAAACCAAGTACTTTAGCAGTGATGCGTGTTCATACAAACAGACAGATGGACAGACAGACAGACATTTCTTAAAATGATTCAAATGTATTTTATTACTTGTTCCTAGACACCTGCAACATTTTTTTTTCACGAAAATCGTAAAAGTGAAACAAATATAAATACATGTCAATTTTAGTTTACTATAATGATATATTAATTTTGTTTTGTGTTATAACTCTATATTATGCACAAACCCGAACTTACGGCTCTATTCAGAGCGATCAAAGATTGATGATGACCGTACTAGACAAATTTATAATCAATCATAACAAGATTTACTACTGGATTATGAAATATTTAACTGAATTTCTCCACCTTTCATTAGAATGTGGAATGTGCTTTTTTATGTCATAGGAGGCAAACGAACAGGTGGGTCACCTGGTGTTAAGAGATCACCAGAGTCCATAGACACTTTTGCAATACCAGAAGAGTCTCAAGTGCGTTGCCAACCTGTATTTGGGGGAGAGGGAATGGTGAAGGGGAGGGTGGGATATCCGGCGCTCTCAGTGACCGAACGAAACGCAACGATGCAAAGCACTGTTACTTCACGTCGGTTTTCTGCGAGAGGGTGGTAGTACCCCGGGCGAGCCGACACATTCTTGCTGAAACCAATAATAGCTTCAGCGTGGCTCTAGCACCTACACCTAGTAGATAGCACCATCATCTTCTTACAATTATCCCACCTGAGTAGGGTTAGCAAGACATGTTTTTCTTTTCCATTCTCCCCTGTCACATTGTCTCAGTATTCACACATTTTATACACAAAGCCCGTCGTAGTGATTCGCTTTTGCGGGTCGTGTTTCGGGATCAGCCTGTGCATATCCAGCTTTTCGCAGGCCGGCATGACTGCGGCGACCGGCGATGGATAGTGTGTCAATCGGTGGTCGCCATTGTTTTTGAAGTGTACTGTGCTTACCATCAGGCACAGTGCAGTCATTTTGCCGTGCTACTATATAAAAAAAAAACAATCCATCCATACCTTGTTCGGGTTTCATCTATTTATATATCCGCATACTCAGAACGTCTTGTGTTACATGATTTTCAGCTCTTTGCTATACGCTGATATACTCATTTTTAATCTTATTCATTCTGCCACATTTAATCTTCTCTCTTTCGTCTCTCTTATAGCCCAGCACTATCTATATAACACGACTGAAAAACATGGAAGGAAACGAGGTCCCGTGATCTAAAACAAATTTTTGATGTAAAACATCTATATGCATGGGTAAACCTGATCGTTGTCGTGGCGACGCAAAACACGAACTTTGCACTATTAACGAAATACTCAAAAACATTTGCAACCCTATCTGTATAAACATAAGATTCAAATTGTTTTGTCGGCCACTCGTTATACCAGTGTTATGCGAAAGTGCTGACGACCAAGCGCCCTTTGATAAATACCGCCAAAAACACCGCGTCTTCGTCTAATTGAATTTTTGTATTTAATGAAAATAAATTATTTATGTTATAAAATTAAAAAAAACAGCCATTATTTTTTGGATCAAATTTGTAATGCTTTATCTTTTCATTATGCAATTCCTAATTCCTGTCGTAATCTGTTCTTTTATCCATATAACTTATACAAAACAATTTCCATGTTTCACATCTGCTAGGCGTCCCGTGCCTGCTAAATTTTTATTACATACAATGCATTTGAATCTTAGTTATTTAACATGTGTTTTGTCGCCAGAACTGGTGAACGACAGCAACGTACAGTTCTTGGACCAGGACGATGATGATGATCCGGACACTGAGTTGTACCTGACGCAGCCGTTCGCGTGCGGCACTGCCTTCGCCGTTAGCGTTCTCGACTCTCTCATGTCCACGGTGAGTCAACTATTATTATCTTCTTATACGTTATTACTGCCATTGTCAAGTAGATAACGATATTACGTTTCTTGCGATCATTTCAATGTCCTAACAAAATGGTGGCTGTCTTGTTAGAAATTTCTAGGGATTTTTAGTGATAAGCCCAAATTCATGCTCCGTGGTATATTTTCCATCCACTTCACTAGTGCACAATAACCAAACTATATTACGTAAAACACCACCAATATTACAAAATATTGAGCCAAATAATACAAGATTATGAATAAAAAATAACATCCAGTACATGACAGACTAGAGTCCCGCCAAAAAAAAAACTGGAAGAAAGTAAACAAGTTTGTTTGTTAACAGAAGTGCCAAATTATTAACAATTGATTTTACTGCCAACCTTAGAATATAAGAATTTTTAATTTTTTTTTTTTTTAATACTGAAAAACGTGAGAATTTGTCGTGTGATTTGACTTTTTAATGATTATTCTCGGAATCGGCACACAAAATCATGAATTAGGTACGATTATTAATTATTTTTTTCATCGTCGGCGTGTGTCATTTAAGTATTGTCATTGTAGGTCATTTCCCTTCGACTATAGTATAATGCAATCTAATAATAATATTCCGAAACCTGTGCCTTAAAAACCGACAACCTGAAAAAAGCAAGGGAGAGTGAAAATTATTCGTCTCTTTAATTTTATGGGGTAACTGCGAACATTTACTTTGTTTCTTAGAGACTAGTATAAAAACGATGGACTGTAAGCGTCTCATTGGAGGAAGTCATGCATACAAAGTATTAATTTTTCAACACCGTTAATTTGAAAGTATATATTTGATTGTACTAAACTTCGATCAACAATAATTAGATAAAGGGTCACGTACAAAATCGAAGCTAAATCCTGTCCGCGTAAATAAATACTTATGTAACTATCTGTTTACTAAGAAAGGAAGAAAAAAAGTTTTGTAACAGTTTTAAGTTCAACCTAATTACAACCATGGCACACACGACATGCCACCTAGTAATAAAGTCACAAATGTTCAAAATATTATCTAATACTTACGATAAAATGAGCAAAGTAATCAATTACTCCCCTCACAAATGAAAAGACAATATAAACAACATTTAGTGTGAATTCAACCTTAACACGTAATGAATAAAGTACGTTTTCCCGTTATTGTACGTGACGAGGCCAAACATTTGTAACACAGGTTTAAAGTTGGTAATTTTGCTCAAAATTTGATATTATTTGTTAGTTTAAAGCTTAAAATATAACTTATTCAACATGTATTTAGCGAAAGTAAGATACTCCGGCCGTTAAACTGCTTTTTTTAATTTTTGCATCTTTTGAATACACTGCGGCGTTGTGAAACGTGCTTACATTGGCTGTTTCAAACAAACTAAACAAAATAAAAGCTCACATTTCAAGTTAGCTGTTATTTGCCGAGACGTATTTTTCGCGCCGACCCGATATCTAGTTATTGTTGATCGAAGGTACTAACGATCTTTTTTTTATTATTTTCGTGGGCAATAGTATCAGAAACGTTACTAAGTGTAATATTATTGTTACAGACTTATTTCAACCAAAATGCCTTAACGCTGATCCGATCACTAATCACGGGCGGCGCAACTCCTGAGCTGGAGTTAATCCTCGCCGAGGGGGCGGGACTCCGCGGAGGATACTCCACACCCGAGAGTTTAGCTAATAGGTAATTACGTTTTTACATCGTACATTATTACATTTTTTATAGTAGCAGGTCAAAATTATAGCACCGTGCTAGATGGTAAGTGTAATACGATCGAAAACAAATAACAACCGTTGAATTATCAACCGTTATATCTCGAAATAGAACGAATCTCAGTAGAGTGATCGTCGCGAGTTTATCACCGTGTGCATGATGATAACGATCCACTCGGGTTCAGATATCTAGTTCTCCACTTGGTTACCGTCCAAAGACCTGCTAATTTCGGGACACGGCACGATTAAGCATACCACTATGAATGTGAATGTAGCAAATGTTACACTTATTTAATATCAGTATATATTTTTTAATACTTTAAATGTTTGATCGTTATCTTACCTGATGTTAGGTGACAATGTTTCGAGAGCACCGGATAAACCCACCTCGCCTCTCCCCTTCCCCACTCTCCCCTCCCCTTCTCCCAAACACAGGTTGGCAACGCACTTGCGAATCTTCTGGTGTTGCAAGTGTCTATGGACGGTGGTGATCACTTAACATCAAATGAGCCACCTGTTCGTTTGCCTCCTATGATATAAAAAACAGATAACGTTGCCTAAAATTGTAACTCAGCCTACAAGGGGAATTATTTTAAAAGTAGCCATCGGAACACAACCATATATAGTTCGAGAGATCACTTTCTCGAGAGAGAAAATATTAGAAAATTCCCTACCATAATTTTATGTTTTCATCACGACATAGAGACGTTACGTTTCAAAATGAACTATGTCCAATTTTAATCATTGATATAAGATTTTTAATTTTTTTAAATTTATGACCTTCAAATTTTACACGTATAAAATTGAAGATCTTTAGAAAAACTACTATGAATCTTTGAACGGCAAAAATTGGACTCATTTTGAAATATAACGACTATATTTTGCTTCGCGGAAATCTCGCCTTCACTATAGAACTCTAAGCAAATTCGATCGACGCGGTATCGGAATATTCGAGATACCCTTAGTTAATTACTCTAATTTCGTTGTACGTGTTTAAAGTTAGCATTCATGGAGGGATAATTGTATTCACAGGGACCGGTGTAGGGTTGGTCAGATATCGTTGTACGACGGTCCGCTGGCACAGTTTGGCGAGGCCGGGAAATATGGAGACCTGTTCGTGGCCGCTCTCAGCACGTACGGCATGCTGTGTATCGGCCTCTATCGGTTCCGGGACACGTCGTCCTCGTGCGACGCGAGCAGCAAGAGATACGTCATCACTAATCCGCCAGACGACTTCTCATTGTTGCCCACCGATCAGGTAATTCATTCTATAAGTTTTTTTTTACTTTATTTTTGGCAACCAATCTTTTAGATTATTACTGCCATTGTCGAGTAGTTAATAGTATTACAAGTTCTTCTTCCATTCCATTTTTGACGACCAGTCTTCTAACAGACTATTATGCCATTGTCGGGTAGTAAATAGTATCACAAGTTCCTCCTCCATTCCATTTTTGGCAACCAGTCTTCCAAAAGACTATTTCTATTATTATTTACTGCCATTGTCAACTGAGGATCGATATTACAAGTTTCTTGATATAATTTCAATGAACTAACAAGATGGTGGCCATCTTGTTAGAACTTTCCATGGAGTTTTTGTAGCATCTCAGAATTAATGGTCGGTGTTATTATTTTCCATTCAATCACTTATGCACAATAAACAAACTATATTACATAAAACACCACCAATTTTACACAATATAGAGTCAAGTAACACGAGATTATAAATAAAAATTAAAATCCACTACATGACAGACCAAGATTCCGCCAAAAACTCCACCGAGTTTTATTTTCCATTATAAAGCTATAACCCCGAAGGTTGATGGATATAGATGTTTCGGGCTTGATGGAGAAGGAGTCTCCAATCAAATCGTTCGATAATCTCTTTCTCAAATCTTTGAAATTACCAAGACTCTCTTACTTGCATCTAAATTATTTTGTGAAGTATTGTGAAATCAAAGCCTTACAAAAGTTTACATAATTTTCGTTTTTCTTTCGATGAAGAATTAAAATTTACGTTGTGTAAGAAAAGAAACATTTTTTGATAACATAAAAATATAAAACATTTTATACCTATATATATAAAATAGACGAAATCACGATTACGTATTCTCCTGTTTGCTCCAACAAAACTGCACCAATTATAATGATTTTTCCAAAATTCTGAAAGACTTAGTGTTTGCATGTTTTACTTCATTGCAAATTAAATGATTATCAATGTTGATTATTGTTATTAACTGTATGTTTCATCAGTCTCCAACAGATGGCGCATTAAATTAGTTCGTTGACGGAAAACTATAGGACTGCCTGTTATAGATGTCTCATAGATGGTGCGACATTTTAATTTTCATAATTTTAATTCAACATGAACTGCGCCACAGCAACGCGTGACGGGGTCAGCTAGTATATTATATCAAACTGTGTTATAGGTATTCGTCCTAATGCAGTTCGACCCGGGCGTCGAGTACCGGTCGAGCCGCCGCTCGGGCTCCGCGACCGGCAGCGGAGGGAAAGACGACGCCTCCTGACTATTGCTGTGCAGCGCCCTCACTGACGGACCATACTCCTACATATAGGCTGTTGGGCTGTCCACATCACTCCGACAATCCTACCCTCTATAACTACCTCGTTAACCCGTGCACTCCATCGGCAAATCATTTAAATTAATGCTAAAAGATTTGCTATGGATCCCGTCTAATATTGACCATTGCAAGCTGTACTAAAAGAAACTAATAACCATGTACAACGTAATAAATAACTTTGGACTATTAAATATGCTATTATCACAACAAAATAATGTAATTTAGAACTATTGTAAAATTAATTTTCATCTATAATTAAAACTATCTATATTTCTCTTATTATTATATTTTTTTGTCTTTATGGCTATAATAACTTTCAGATTAATCAAACTACCTTTTCAACTTTATTGTTTATTCATATATTATCTGTAATAATTAATAAATATAAATAAAAGCATCAGCTTGAAATGGTCAAATGAATCCTATCCTTCCTTATTTCAAGTTTAATTTTGCAAATCATTTGATTTTATACTTCGAAACGCACTGCAAACTATCAGAACACACTCGGAACGCACTCTTGAATCAATTTGGGCAATAATTGCTTTCGTCGCAGCGTTTTCACGTGAACCAATAACGAAGTTTATTACAAGATTTACAAGGAAACGAAATTATTGAAAAAAAAATGACACATTAAAAAAATGCGTGACAAGTTATTTACTTTGGATAATCAATTTTATATACCCAACAAAAAATAACTATATCAGTGAAAAAAAAATATCGACAATTATATGCAATTCAAGTCCCTAATGAGTTTTAAGACAAGTAAATAAAGTTTCCTATGCTGACTTGATATTGATGCTTGACGAAAATAATGTAAAAATAGATTTAAAAAAAATGATGATGTAATAATTTGAACATACGCTTTGGATTTTATCAAAAATGTCATATAAAAAATGCAATTATTTTATATTTTGGTTTATAAAAATAAAAGTAAAAAATAAAATTTGCACAAATTTTCAAATTAGTTATTGTATTTGATAAAAAAAGGTATATCTGACCATCAAGTTACACTTTCTATAACATAGACAATACTTCTTGTATGTTTTCTCTTTTGTACATATGTATGACATATTACTTAATTTTTATTTATTCAAATTTTTACTTTTTTCTCTCTTATCGAAATCTATCGTCTATTTTCTTTTTTTTTTCAAAACTATTCGTTCAAAACGAATTCACGGACGTTTTACTAAAAAAACATGGCGCCTAAGATAAGCGGACCTTGTCGCGGCAAAAGTAACCTAACCTATTCAAATAAATATACAATATAAGATGATGTATAAACTAAATGATGATGTAAGGTCAATAGTAAAGGAACCTTTCAAACTTTTAATTGCATGACCGCGAGTTCACAACATTTGACTAAAAGTCAACTGCTGCATACTTTGTTTTAGATTTATCCATTCCTTATTATTCAGTAGGCTTTTTTCTCATATTATTTCATTTATATAGGATACTATCTATAAAGTTATAATATTTAAGCATTTAATACATTCATCGACTGATTGATTGGTAAGCACGACGCTAATCTTAATAGTAGATTGTGTTTGATCGACATTTTTTTTAATCTGTAAGTTGTTAGTTTTTTTTTAATTAGTATGAAATTCGCATTGACTTCATTTTTATTAAGACAACATCAATCATAATTTTAAATTCGTGCATACATGGTAAGTGTACTTTGCTAATTATTATTTTTATTATATTAGATATAACAGAACAATTGATTATATATTTCTTGTGCACGGCAATAAGTTTATATAAAAAAATGCACCAAAAATATATAGCCATTGTTTATTAATGCATAGAAACTGTTATCCCTATAGTACACCAATTTGTTTATTTTTTAAGTTACCTTTTTTTAATAAATTTTATTTAGCATTTTTTGTTTTTTTTTTCTTTCTTCTTTTTTATCTGTTCTTCATTTCGGACGGGGGATTGTCAAAGTGGACGTGAATTAAGGCGCTGCACACATAGAATATATTATGAACTGAATAAAAATTATACGAAAATAATGCCACTGCGTGAATGATTGAATACATGTTTAAAAATATTGTTTTCTCCTTGGACACCGAGTGCAAAGTGTAATTTCGCTGTAAATGTGTGTGATATTATTTTCGAGATATCGTTGTTATAAAATAGGGCTTTTGAAGCCTGCGATGTATTTAGTGTTAACTCCGGGTGCTTTGACGATTGTGGACTCTCATAGTTTACTATGTTGATTATATTATAAGGCATCACTAAAATCGACTGCATCTCACTAAAAGGACATATTCTAAAAAAACATTATATTTCCTCGGACAGCCTTTACAGAGATGCGGTTGATTAACTTTTTTTTTAGAATTTACTAGACGTTAGTTACGTTCAGATTCGTAATTGTATAAGCATTAGATTCATTTCTACATTACGTAAATAGTGAACGCAATCAATTATTTATTTTATATCAGGTACATGGTGTTTGATATCAAATTACAGTTAAATTCGAAAATATAAATTTTGTAACAACAATTCGCAATCGATAACAGAATATGAAAGCTAATAAATAACAGAGCCTAAAAAAAAAAGAAGATATATGTACTATTATTTACATTTTCGAAATTTATCCGCATTTTTGGAGCAATATTGTACTTAATTAATTAAAAATTGTACGAATCCAAGGTATAATCAAATCTGACAACATAAAATTCATCAAACACCTGTACGTATGCCACATCATTGCATTTGATTAGAATAGGCAAAACCGGCCTTAAATATTAGGTCATTAATGTGGGTGTATCAGATTTATTCGGCCAAACGAGTGTATAATGTAATGCTAAAACGCAACATTCCTATAATCGGCCATTGAAAGAGTATAGAAAGCATCTAGCCATCGCGAGTTGCTGAACGATTCTAGTCCAAGGAATTGAACGCGAAACAAGAATACTGCCAAATTTCAAACATATTTATACATCACATCACTTTAATTTAACATGTTAAGAAAGTAGCCCAGGTCGGTTCTTAACAAGACATTCATTTTTATTTAATTTCCCTCTCATTAGAGATTAATTATGAAATTGAACTATAACAGATTTACTTATACGAGCGCTCATCCAGTGGTCAACCTTCGATCCCCATTGATTTTCTTTTATTGAGCTCGTCAATAGCAACTAAATAAAAAAGGAATGAAGAAAATCGGTTTAAAATCAGAGGTTTGACATGTTCTTAACTGTTTGCGCACTGTCGATTTATATATAGAGAGATATGATATGTATTCTAATATAATCACAAAATCATTATCATGCACTTTAAGATATTCAATTTCACAAGGCACAAATTTTACGTACTCTCCACTATCGATTCCCACAATTCTAACGTGAAGTGTAAATAACAATTCATGTAACCCCAACGCCTAATATCAGTATGATGGGTGTTCATGACTTATGAAAAGTCATATAATTTATAAACCTTAAATACGATATAATATTACAAATTAAATAATTCCAGTAGCACCTAATAGTAACACGTCACAGGAGTGAAATAATCTCTACATAACGACTTCGCGCAGCTATTCTCTGCAAAGATATGCCAATAAAAGACCACCGTGTTGATTGCAGCACTAAATACTAATGGTTAAAAAATCACATTGTAAAGCTAATGCTTTTATCCGCTGAAACTATAAAGTTTATCAATTAAAGATTAGTTGAAAATAGGCATGGATATTTCATGCATCACTGTTATTTTTCACGGGATATGAATTTGTCACATAAAATTATGAATTTGTATTTGGTTTGGTCAAGAAACAAAAAAAACCGTTCGTGGAAACACTCAATACTTGTAATTTATTCAAACATGACGTGTAAATAATTTTAAATATAACAGGTTTTTATTTATCGACTGTGAAATAGCAGTAACGAAAACATATGTGATATATATCGCTACACATTAATTAAAGTAGTTATCATTTTCACACCTTGTTGAAAACGGTACTTTTTAATATCAGAATATTAACTAATGCTAATCACAATCAATCACGAATAACATGCTAGGACTACAAGCGGCTTGTATATAGCTATAGCTCTCAAGTTGCCAGTACAAACCAAGCTTGGCAAAGTCATCCTATTTGGTAATTGCATACAACTGCATTATATATACTATATCTTGTCATGAAAAATCTTCATCAACCTCAACATCAGATCTCATAAAGACCGTTAAAATTAAGCATTATCAATATTAACCACAGATAATGTAATAGAAAAATATTGACACGTATCCAGGTAATATGTTTAGAATTCCGCGATTAACATTTGGCCGGCCTGGGCTCTTTACACATTTTTAATTGTGATTACAGATTTGTAGATTGTGAAATTACACAGTCGTCACCAAATATAAAAAGGTATAAAAGATTTGAGATGGTTGTGCACGATAGGTTTATTTACGTAATTGTAATCGGTCTGTCCAAAAAATATATTATTAGGGGGCCTCGATCGGTATAACGTCTTTGTCAGAGATGGTAAAGTAACGTAGGGCGATATTGATTGGAGATGAAAATTCTAAGAAACATTCCCTAAATCTCCGGGTATATTGGATACAAATATTGGAAAGTTTCCCGGGAAAGAATTTTCATCTCTTATACTGACCACCTCAAAGCCAGCAATTATAATAGGTATCAAGATGTTATAATAGACATAGCGTATGTAACGGTCACATCCTTGCTTCACAATCATTTAGAAAAAGTTTTATTGCCACAGGAGTCATATTCATTTGAGTTTTTTGGTCATAGACAACAACATTTTTTATTTTTTAATCCTTACGAAATCGAATTTGAAAAATTACGACCTCGTAATTTGTCAAAAGTGTGCGGTTACAAGGATGTGCCCGTAATTTGAGCTAGATATTATGGTAAGTAGCGAATTATGCATGACGCCCTAGAAGCCAAACTAGGTACCTAATATTTAGATTACATACCGCAGCGTTACTGCATTCAACACTAAATTTTTAACATATTTTATTCGCTAGAATGTTGTAAATAGTCAAATGTAATTTTGTATGTTATGTAAGGATTTTCAAATATACGTCTCCTTTTGCATTAAAAAAAAACATAGAAAGCTACAACTCCATTAAAAAGTTTATATTCAAAATACTATCGTGTGTAGTTTGTTGTGAATTAGGCTTCGGCGGTAATGACGTCACTGTATGCTAGTTAGGTATAGAGATCGGGAATTTAATTGTAAAAAAATGTAAAATAAACGCCATCGCGAACCGGTCTGGATTATTTAATTAAAAACGTTATGAAAATGGTAATATTTCCTTTAATATTTTTATACAGAGTTACAAAATATATAACGCAATTAAAAGTTTAGAGAGGTGGGTCAGTGTGCAATTTTTTTTAAATAGTATTTAAATTTGTATAATCGCCTTAAAGAGAGAGAATATAGCTGAGTCCTCTTGTGTGTCTGCTTGGAGTATAAACGTGTAATGCAATGTGTTTGTATCGTATGCATGCCCATACGAATTAACTTGTTCGCTCGATGATCTTTTCATCGCAATGAAGGCACAGAACTACTAATATAAGTATAGTACACACACACTAATTTTACGTGTGTCACAGAATTCTTAAATCAAATTTAACTACAGCCAAAATTAATAATAAAATATAATAAAATTATTCATAAATTAATTAAAATTGAAATCGTTTTGATCAATATTACTATCTAGATATTTTATAATTTTGTTACACGAAATATTATTAATTAACATTAAACTTACGTAATCGGCACCTATTTTATTGTAAAAAGATATCACCATTCTTATGCGTAACACGATTAATGTCACATGAATTAATAAGTTTGGGTTGAAGAATTTCAAATAATACAATAATAACAGTATCATTTAAAAATTTCGAACATAAAAAATGTTGGAAATAGGTGAGTAGTACGGAATTAAAAAAAATATTCTTCCACCCATAGACAAACCTACATCCACAGACATCTACAACAAATGTCAGATAATGTTGGTAAAATCAAAATATAAATTAAAATGAAAAATCTAGAAATCCTATGTTCTGTGTGCATTGATATCTTAGAATTAACAACATTGTTGACTATTGCTAATAGCTTGAGGTTGTTAACACTTTTAGAACGTAATGAGGAGAATTTTTCATGTATATTATATTATATACGTATTATTACGCTCTATAACGAATATTCGCTAGAAGTTTTTGTAAGCTGAACGCCATCTTAACGTGTTGTAACACACTAGTCCCGTCTTATTAAACGTAGTATCAATGTATAATGATGGCTGTGAGATAAATAATTGTAACAATTTAAATTTATATTATAAATAAACGAAGAAATATAGAATAGCAACATAGTTACTCAATCGCTCTCTCGCAACGATTGGCCTTCGAATATAATTTTACTCTCATATCGGAAATAAATTTAGTTATTAATATAAAGGTTACTTTAGAGTTATGTTAAAGCTGTGGACTTGAAGATTTCGTCTATATCACACTGTCGTAGTTAGGCACATAAATGCATCAATTAATTAAATTATATACTTTTATCAGTTACTTAAAAAATAGAGAATACAAAAAATCTCGAAATTAATTTATTTTGCTTAAGTTGATCAATGACTTCTGGAATATTCTCTCAGTTTACCCCTAACTAACTTCAAACTGGTTGAAGACGAACTCCTAAAAAATACAACATTAAGACGTTGTAAGGCGCTCCCTTTAAAACATATGACTCCAAACCAGAACAGGTCCGCCGCGATCTATGCAATTCCACAAATAGTTTATGTACTTTATTAATTTAAGTTTCTTATTGCTAATGAATACAAAAGGAGCCCTTAGAAATCTATACTAGACGAATACTCAACCCTGAAAAATTTTTCGTGAAAAAATTTTTTCTTCCAAAATTGAAGCCTGTATGGTTTACATTTTTACCAATTTACACTTACTTCCTATAGATCTCAGGCTAGGAATGCTGATAAATGTCTCACACATATTTTTCATCACATTCTTTAGTTGATGTAGGCTATATAATCTATATAAATAAAAAAAAAACAATTGCTGAATATATGTAAGAGCATCGCTTCCGAACTGATGCAACTATTTGGCTACCCCTTTTTTGTTACGTATGTATAAAAAACCTTTGGGGAAAAAGAGAAATTTTTTGGGTTAAAAATCCCCATATAAAACCGAGTAGAGACAAGACAGATTTGATCTCATTTTCTTATTAGGCCTGAGCGAAACCAGGGCGGGTAGTTATAGAAAACCACATGTCAATAGTAATACTGTTTTATTTCTGATAAGAGAGTTTCATATTTTGTTGGCATTGTAAAAGTCGCCATTGCTGAAGTTTTTGATCTCTTATTTTGTTATTCTATCTAAATTTAATAACTACTAATGGTTTTCAATCTTATGATATAATTTTTATTCGTAACGCATTAATATTTTTGGTGCTTAATAATAAGGGGCTGCCAATGAATACAACTTTATCGTTAGTTTAAATAATCACGGCGTATTCATATCTCACAACGATTTCTACAAATCATTTAAGTGTTATGTACAATTCGTTCAATAGTGTTTGCAATTTTAACTAAAATATATGTATTTTGAGTAGGTTGTGATGCACAAACGACAGGCCTATTTCAACCACTAGGTAATCTATCAATTTATATACACATTTATCTTCAAGTATAAAATTCGTGAAATATTGCATCTGCAACGTGAATTTAAAAATTACTAAATTAATATACGGGCAATAGATCAAACTATTATATTGGGATAAAATATAATACCTACGCAGGTGGATAAACTTATATTTTGGGTAAAATTGTATGAATAAGTACTTCTCATCTACAATGAATGTTGACTTCAATTTTAATTATTTACGTTCTAGCAGCCCCAAAAATTAAACTCACAGCTTTCTCCGCAGTTGCTCAAATTTATCAACATAACTATAATCCCATAATTCCACCGCTTTCTAGTTAACGATCTAAAGAAGAGTCACTGTTTATATTTCAAGTAACATTATATTGCACACGTTTGTGCCGGCCATATTGACCTAACCACACGAAATGGCGACATGACGTGAGTAATATAATTTTATTAGACTGTTCCAAATGTGTCACACCACAAAAATAAATTATTTAACATTGTTGATGTTGATTGTTAATAAAATGCAAATAATGTAAATACCAAAATAAATTCTGTATTTGTATTTGAAATGTTTGTTTTTTTTTGTGAAACCTATATTATTATTATATTATTATATATTATTATTAAATTTAAATCTGGCCGGAATTATTTCCCCCCAGAATTCCCCACCCAAAATTAAGTGGTATCTAATAGAGAAAGATGAATATGCGAAATAATTTAGAACAAAAGTTGTTAATAAAATGATAGACAAAAAAAATGGAAACGAAAAATGTTAATGAATGTTGGAATGAGATGGCAACATGTATAAGGAATGTAGCAAGAGATGTCTTTGATGAAACGCAAGACGAATGAGAGATAAGGACACTTGGTGGTGGAATGAAGAGGTACAAAAGGCTTTGAAAGAAAAGAAGACAGCTTTTTAAGGAATAAGGAATGGAAATGTATTGGAGACCGGGATAGCACGATTAAAGAAAATAAGAGAATAATGTAAGAGAAATGCAAAAAGAGCAGTAGCTATTGATAGAGCTAAGGTACAAGATGATTTATACCAATCACTAGAGACCTCACAAACACAAAAGTATTTGTATCGATTAACAAAAGCGAGAGAAAAGAGTACAAGAGGTATTACGCATGTTAAATGTATAAATTTAAAAATCACTAAAGATGAAAATATAAAGAGCCGTTGAAAAGAATATTTTGAAAGACTGGTGAATGAAGAAAATGACTAGACCAAAGAGTTAGAAACTGTACCAACAAATGTAGGCGTTGTGCAGGAAATATACGAGGATGAAGTAAGGAAAGCTGTGAATGGTAAGAAAAATGGTAAAGCCGTAGGGCCAAATGGCACACCTATAGAAGTATGAAAGTTTTTAAAATTAGATAGATGAATGTAGCTGACTTTATTTTTTAATAAGACGTTACTAGTGGAAACGATCCCAAATGAATGGTGCAATAGCATAATCTTTAAGAATAAGAGTGATGTGCACGACCGTAACAATTATCGAGGAATAAAGCTCATGTCACATTGTATGAAGGTTTGGGAAAGGGTGATAACGATACGAATAAGAGATGAGACTGGAATTACTCAAAATCAATTTGGGTTTATGCCAGGATGTGCGACAACAGATGCCATTTTCGCACTTCGACATCTGTGCGAAATATACAGACGTGCACAAAAGAATTTGCCTATTGTGTTTGTTGATCTGGAAAAGCATATGATCGAGTACCCCGAGATGTTTCGTGGTGGACCTTGAAAAAGAAGAGTGCCTGGGAAGTACCTACAACTTAATCGTTCTATGTACAGTCAAGCCGAAATACAAATTAGGTCCAAAGCTGGAATTATTGAAATATATTTCAATGTGGCTGGAGGTTTGCACCAGGGTTCAGCTTCAAGCCCTTATTTGTTTCTTTTTGTTATGGATGCATTAACATCAGACATACAGGAGGAGACATTTTGGTGTATGCTGTTTGCTGATGATATTGTTCTTGTCGGAGATGATGCTGGCGAGGTCCAGAGTAAGCTGGGGAAATGGCGAGAAAAACTGCACAGAATGTTGGTTTGAAAATTAGTATATAGTTTTTCTCATATAGCCCTAAATGGTGTATCCTTACCAGCCTGCTCCAATTTCCAATATCTCGGTTCATTGATCCAAAACGACGGCATAGATAAGGACGTGAGGAATAGAATAAATGCAGAGTGGATGAAATGGCAAAATGTGTCTAGGGTAGCTTGTGACTCAAAAATGCCTTTGAAACTCAAGGGCCATCCCATTTATAAAACTATTATAAAACCGTTCATGCTCTATGTATCTGAGTGCTGGGCTATGAAAGAGACGGATGCGATAAAACTACATGTGGCAGAGATGCGATTGTTAAGGTTGATATGTGGTGTAACTACAATGGATAAGATTAAGAAGGAGTATCAGAGGTAGTTTGAAAATAGCATCAATAACAGGGAAGTTGAGGAGTAATAGGTTAGCATGGTATGGGCATTTCATGAGGAGAGGTGAAAACCATGTAACTAGAAAAGTTTTGAGTATGATGGAGGACGGATATAAGAGTAGAGGAAGACCGAAAAAGGTATGGATGGATTGTGTGAAAAATTATGTGTAAAAGGTGTTAATGACCTTATGACCTAATATAATATATAATGACCATGTTAAAAACAAAACATGTTGTGCCGACCCTACTCAGATGGGATAAGGGTAAGAAGGTGATGATGATGATGAGATATGCGATAAAAAGCTATATTTAGACCTGTTTATTAACTATTGACGAACTTCATAAATAAAAAATCTAGGGACCGTTCGTTTTTTTCCTTAGCATCGATGAAGTCTTTATTTATAAATCTCTAATCGTTACACTTCACGATCTTTACTCCTACTAATCTACAATATTTGTACGGTCTATGTCAGAAAAACTTTTATATAGCTTATAGTCGAATTCCAACCAATAATATAAATAAAATGGAAGTGTCTGTTAGTGTGTGTCTTACTGAATCCAGAGCCTTCACTACATATAATTACGCTTTTCCTAGGTTGCTGAGCAGGAATAATAAAATTTAACAGAGGTGATTTAAAATTTATATAAGTGGTACAGAGTTAAACAGTGATGACCAAACCACAATAAAAAAGCGAATAATAATCAATTCAAATAAAACCCGGAGATACCATGAAATAAGAACATTTATAAGAGAAAAATACTTTATTATTAAAACAAAACGACGAACGAATTGTTTATTTAATCATGATATGTCAATAAAATATACAAGAATAAAAGTCATCAGTAACATTTTAGATTCAAACACAGATATATTTATATATACATAAACAACAGAGCATTATTTAAACCCGTCTATATGTACACGTTGATATGCGTAAAAATTCAAGGAACTATCCCTTATAGGTATCAATTATGTTTAACTTTGTCCAATTGAAAGAAACATTTCGCACCCTTCTTTGTTTTAACACTGTATTTCTTGGCTGAACTGATTATAGCCACTTTTTTCTTTTCGTCTAATAATAATGGCGGGAGAGAGACTTTCCTCACGCCGTATTGATACGAAGTACCGCTAAGTATGTTCGACAGATCGTTCTTAATCTCAGGACTGCAGAGCGGTAGTCCCTGTGTTTCGCTGTAACAACTCTGCTGTTCATAAACGCTTTACGTTCAGATGCACTCAAAGCATTGCCATAGTTCCTCGTATCCCAGGACGCAAACGACTTAGCGCTGTTTCTATCACAATTCGCTGAGGAATCCGGTCTCGAACCTCGCATCCATCTCGAAGATGTGACCTCGGACCTGACAATTTGCCGCTTCCTATGCAGAGGACTGTGAATCTGTATCGGTGTTATTTGTAGGAGGGAACAAAATGAATCCGGTAATACTATGTCCTCGTTATTCATCGGATATAATAATTTCTCTCTCGTTAATTTTGGTTCGTGCAAATCCTCGAAAGACGCTCTCGGTGAATTTTGAGGTGTGACGTCGTTACTGCTCTGTGAAAGGCGTTCCTCGCTTTCGCTGAACTTCTCATAATCGCTGTAATGTATAGCGATAACCTCATCGCATTCAAACTGTCTACAGGACAACCTTTTTTCAGGTAATCGTATGGCCTTGCCGATGATCCTAAGAAATCAATAATACTCAATTAAAAATGTACGATGTACAATCTATAATATATAAAACACTAGCTTATCAAATCAAATCAAGAATAATTTATTCAATTAAGCCCTAAGAAGACGCTTATGAACGTCAAAAATACCACCAGTTCGGAAAATAACCCAGTCATTGGGAATAATCGGCAAGAAACTCGACCTGATTTATTTTTTTATCGTATACTAGCTTCTGCCCGCGACTTCGTTCACGTGGAATAGTTATTTTGAGCTAACGCTAACATACAGCGGAAGCTCTCAAAAGGAAAAACACCCTGCTTTTGAAACAATCTTCATTGGCGCTCCGCTCCTACGCGTCTTAGCTTGATGGTCTTAGCCTATAACCTTCCTCGATAAATGACTTATCTAACACTGAAACAATTTTTCTAATCGGACCAGTAGTTCGTGAGATTACCCCCTACAACCTCACAAATTTTACCTCTTTAATATTAGTATAGATATATTTCAAATACATTACACGTTACAATCATTTTTAGTAAAGCACAGAGAGCAGTCAATTCCAGACATCACCATCGTTCACATATCTCTATCCACTCCACTCTATAATAGCCTTTTAACACTAAAACACGCTTGACATGGCGCTTAAACTTAGAGTCCGGGAAACCGGTAATATGCTTTGGGAACTTTGTTGTAAAACCTAACACTATTACCTAAATAACTGGTACTGGTTTTACTGAGGCTGAAATATGGGACAACCAGTTTGTCACAGTTTCTAGTATTTAGATCAAGCCGGTCTTTTACAAAATCCAAGTTTTCAAAGTTTTTGCCTTATGCATTACATAAATTCAATGTTCTTACAAGATGGTGGCTCCCTTGTTAGAACTTTCTATGGAGTTTTTGTGGCATCTGAGAATTCATGCTCCATGGTCTCATTTTCTATCTACTTCACTTACGCACAATAGCTCAATATATATTACGTAATATGCCACCAATATTACAAAATTTGGAGTAAAATAACACAAGATTATGAATAAAATATAAAAGCCTAAACTTTCTAATTTCGTTTGATACTATTGGTTTGTGATGTACACACATCAAAAAAGTCTAAGCAACATACGTGATATTACAAATTTTACCATTTATATTAATTAATTTCTAAGTATTTACTCAAACAAAGTGCGTAGGTAAGTAAACTGTTTTGTTATTGATGACATACTGGCTGGTTGTAAAAAAAAAAGCAGACGAAGTGACTACTAATATACGGGATTACGCACAAGCTCATATCAAATCATAGCTATCGTAATATTATACACAAACTGGTTGCGTAAAGCACTTAGATTTACGAAGGTAGCAGGAAAAAAGCCCATTTTTTGTTATAACTAATCCACCTATATATAATACGCAAAGGGGATTTCTCTATCGCTTGGTAACACATTGTAAATTGGATACACGCTGTGTATAAATATAAAGTGAATTGTTCCTTAATGTGTACCTACTGGAGGCAATTTAATGGAGATTTGTTTTTTTACTAATATATAAGCAACTAACCGGTATCTCTGTAGTCTATACCTATATAGTATAGTATATAGTATAGTATGTCTATACCAGGTGACTGTTTAGACACTTCCAGTATTTTAGGACACTTCACGGTCACATTTAACATATAAAATAGTAATATAAAAACAAATAATAATAAATAACTAAGACAACATGAGTTAAAGTTTGTTCTAAGACTTTCAAAAGTATAGCTACAAACGTGTAAATAAAATAGTAAATCTAAGTGCAATAACCGGTGCCAAAAGCTACAATGGGCGACTCGGAGTTAATAACTTAGATCGTAAAACAGGCAATAAATCCTTTTGGTTTCCTGGGTTTGGGTTCCTACGTTCCCTTTCAAATGAAAGTGAAATCACCCGATGGTCACTGACACTGTGCTTTAACACAGACAAGCTGAGGATTGGGTATACTTTTTGTATTTTTCTAGATAATTAGGTAAAATATTGAGTACCTACTTTTTTACTTGATTATATTCTCAGACCTTATGTCTACCCATTTGCACAAACCTTTGGCTCCGATTTTAGATTAATGCATGACAATGCGCGTTCACATACAGCTCGGCGAACCAGTGAATACTTTGCAACGGAGAACATCCGGGTATTGCCCTGGCCTGGACAATCGCCAGATCTCAACCCCATCGAGCACGCAGAGACGTGTTTTGAAGGACGGAGCGACAACAACCCAACAGCTGAAGGATTTGCTACAATTCCATTGGGAGCGAATACCGCAAGATGACATAAACAGTCTCATTAATTCAATGAATAATCGTTGCCGACAAGTTCTGAATAGCAGAGGAGACCATACTTTGTATTAAATTGTTATATTCTTTCACAATAAATACATTTTCTTTAGAAATTTCATTTTGTAAGAAAAAAGTTTAGGTTCTTATGTATCTTAGTTTCTACAGTATATTCTAATATTGTTCATTTCTGTTATTAAAAGAACTTATAAAGACAACAGTTGTTATTTTTACATCATAGAACCCTAAAGATATTATTTTAAAAATAAAATACAACGTTATAATGTGAAGAACCATACTAAAATTTAAATTAGTACATGCTGCTTAGACTTTTTTGATGAGTGTATATATTGAGGTAAAATCTTTACAGAAGTAAAAATATGAGAAACATAATATACACATGTTAGCCATATTTTTCTTTACAGTACAGAAAGGACAGAATGAAGTATACTTGTGGTTTTAGTAATTTCCCATAAAAAATTAGCCTACTAAAATCTAGTATAGTCGATCTAGGTTATAACAATGACTAACGGACTACTATCCCTTGATATAACTAGAACTTGTTATGAGAAATGATTAATTTCATAAATTTATTATAAGTAATCAATTATACATATAGGCATTAATTACTGTGATAATTTGTAAAATAATTGTTCTGCCTTGTACCGCCTTTTTTTCTGTGAATATTTGTCTAGGAGCCACACAAGTTTATAATTTTATTTTTATTTTATGTCATAACTGGCAAACGAACTGGAAAAGGGAGTGAGGGGGAGAGGAGAGGGGAAGGGAGGTGGTCCTCCGGCGCTCTCACTGACCGAACGAAACGCCACAATGGCACTGTTACTTCACGTCGGTTTTCTATGAGACGGTGGTACTACCCCGGACGAGCCGACCCATTCATGCTGAAACCAATAATAGCTTCAGCGTGACTCTACCACTCTTAATCTGACAATATATAAATATATCTGACATACAAAAAATATTTTATAACTGATACTTAAATCTGCACTTTACCTGATTAGCTGACCTGTGTAGAAAATGTGTAAACAAAAAGTAGAGGCCAGCACTACTGCTGGCCATATGTAGTAAACAAAATATCAGATTTTTTACTTGGACAAAATATTAATATACTATTTATAGACAATTTCTTGGTGGTTAGACGTTGGTGTTCTGTGAAAGGGTGATACTACCCCGGACGAGCCGACTCATTCATGCTGAAACTAGTAATAGCTACAGCATGGCACTACCACCTTCAACAGTATGTGTTAAATCCATTGGATGTAGATAAGACATCACTTTAACCAAAGTCGTAATAAATGAAATCCACTGTAGTTTAAGTTCAGAGTAACAAGAATCATTTACTATATTCAATAAAATTGGCTTTGTGATAAAACTGGCAAGTTACTCTTTCTCACTTACAACATAGTATTGCTTTATTCAATAAAGTTTATTGTAACTATTATATTTAATTATTTCTGGATGTATTGGTATATTTTACTCTAAATTTAGTATTTTTGTATGGCTAGCTAAATTAAAATCAGGTATGAATAAAAAGATTGAATAGAAATAATAGATACACTCATATATTATAACCCTGAATATGGATTATTTTCCAATAATTTGTATAAGAATGTATATAAATAACATCTCTATTTATACACTGTAATGATATTTTTGGAATAGAGAAAATTATATATAGAGAATTTTGGTTTTATTTTATATATTGTTTCTGGCACCAAAACCATTATAAATACATATGTTATCTAGTCTTTTAAATAGAAAAATATTGGTTATTCTAAGACAGTACAAACGTAAATTAATATTACATAATTGGACAGGATATAAATTGGTTGTAAAAATGTCACCATATTTATAATTACCTAAGGTGTGGATGAAGTTGCCTCCACTGCTTACACTCCTCAATGATATGAGGCCTTGTACACTTTTCACCGTCTTCGTTATAAAGTGTCCGTTCAATCCTTTCCCATTCTTGGACTAATATTTTTGTTGCCTCTGCTGTACTCCTACACAGTGCTGATCCAGCACTGCTGTCACTCTCTTCACTACGGAAGTCAGGAGTGTCTGAAGAAAGTATTTCAAGATTTCAGTAAGTAATTACTTAAGTTGAAGTATAACAAAACAGCCTTAACCCCTTCAGTCCTAATTTATTTCAACTTTTTAACATATTGAACTCATTCGGTGTTATTACAAAAAAGTTAAATAGGTATTGAATACTTGCTTTAAAAAGGTTTCAAATTAAATGAACTGCGCTCTTCTTAAGCAAGTTTGCTTTATCCTTTTTCGCAAGTCTAACCTAACATATCCAAAGCGAGACAAAAGAGCAAGATGGCGAACATGCAGCGACCGCAGTATATTTAATACGAGACCTTTCTAAAACAAGTAAAATAAATATTAATCATATTAAACTTTGTTTATTCACACTGATGGTGAGTCTCATTCCTCAAATGTACCTAAAAAGTAAATAGGAATTTATTAAGCCTTAAAAAAAATTATAACGTGAAATAATTTTCATTGGACTAGAACTCGAAACCACATTATTTGTTTTTAGTTTTTTTTATTTCAATTATGTAAACACAGGGGTAGTTAAAGTAATATGTGCCGGGCGGTATATAATTTCTCATTTTCATATTTTTAATACTCAGCAAGAAGTCATTATTAGTCTGATTTATACATCTCAAATGTGCCCTATAACTAGTTACAATTTAAATTATACAGCACTAATCTTCATACAGTGAACTAGTGAAAGAGGTTAATCTTCTGTAACAGAAACAGTATAGAAACAATAACTTAATCGAGATATTAAGTTTTGAAATGTTGATGTTATGCTTACTAACACTAGGAAGTTCAAAATGTGAATTTCTCAATGAATAACTTGTTCTTGGTATTATGATTACAGTTCTAATTTAACTAACGTAGGAAATTGAGATTCATCACAAAATACACAAGATGTTCTTGATAACTACATAAATATTTTATAGCAAACTAACTAATCATAAAGTAAATTGAAGTACAGGTATAAAATTCATTGTATCGTTTACTTGAGAGCTAAAATCTTTAGAAAATCTTACCGGTCTCGCTTTCGGAAAAGAAATCGGAAAATGGTGTACCAGCGCGATCTTCGCTATCCAAAACGTAAGGTTGTACCTCAAACGAATAATTTAAGTTTCTATTGAAAAATTTCCCAGCATTACCCGACAACGGGGGCAATTCTTGCCCAGGTCTGTTTCCGGATTTCTGTTGATTAATATTCGGTAAACAATTCAATAATTTACCCATACCATTGTCACGAAGTGAAAAATAATTACGAGCGGACATAATCATTAACTAAGTGAAGAATTAAAAAAAATTGTTCCCATTACTACTGTATTTGACGAATGTACAAATTTACAGAGTCAAAACAAAATATTTGAAATAAAGTCCATAAGAGTACCTAATAGAAATTAGTTCTGTCAACCAATTAGTTGTCAAAATTGTCATAATATCCACAGAGTCCGTTATATAAATAGAGGTCGCACTCGTTCTTTCCAATCAGCGCCTCTATAATACTAGTTTTGAACTATCTGTTGGTTATAAATGTACATTTATAGCTATGTATGTATGCATACAGCGGTACTGTGTAAATCGTATACAAGTTTTTTGACATGTTTATTTGTAATGAATATATTCATCGTAAGGCAAATCTAAATCCAAGTATGTATATGCAGGAGTCAATGTTTATAAGTAGATCCGGAGATAGATAAAATTGTTTGTAGGAGGCAAGAAAACTTAAGGGAGATTTAATTTAAGAATGAAAATAAATATTTGATAGCTTTTTGTTTGAAATGTCAAACTAAATAGTCGTCCACCATACTTCGTTATCAAACATGCCAAAAAAATTATATAATAGTGCTATCTAGTAAGTTGATTTATAACCAAAACTAGACGAGACTTTTCCATACAAATCCGATTCTGAGGGGTGAAAATTGTCTGCTAACATCAACCCACGTTCAGTGTTGCCAACAAGAATAAAGGCAATATCTTTTTACGAAAAAAAAAAAGCATTATTTATATGATTTACAGAAAACAAAACATAATTTACGTCTCAAATTAAAAATTGAGGGAAGCAAAAGAGACATCGCAGTAACAAGTGGTGTTCCACTCTTCTAGTATACATGAGTCGTTAAAATTCAAAATGAGCTAAATCCAATTAAGTCTGTATGTTGACAAAATAAGTAAGACAAACTAAAGTTAAGACAAAAAAAAGAAGTCGTTCTGTTGGTTATGTTTAATCTTTCCTTTATGTTGGCACTATCGACTATCCATATAATAGTACTCGACTTTGATAACGCCAAACTGTTACATGTGTTATGGTATTAGGATAAAACTAAAAGTTTTTATTGCTGTAACCATGACAAAACGTTAAAAAGTAGTGCTAGAGAACTTGTGTTGAAAATTCGTACCATTGTGAAAAGGACAAAGCAAAGAAATCTCCGATTATCCCATAGAATCAAACTTGGTACTATGTTGCGAACATCTAAAGCAGAGTTACAACAACTTGATTTTTAAAATCCGTATAATTTGATATATATTATGTTTGTTATATTCTTTGGAGACACGACTACTATTTAATTAAACCATCTCCACCAATTTAATCTTTGGAAGGTCCATGATGAAAATATGGTAGCCCAAGTAGGCAGAATTACCAATTCCTGAACGAAAGAACTTTTTATCACGGAATAAAGAATAAGTAGAGAGTTTTTGGCGGTATCTCGTCTCTCATGTAGTGGATTTTATTTTTTATTCATAATCTTGTGTTACTTGACTCTATACTGTGTAAAATTGGTGGTGTTTTATGTAATATAGTTTGTTTATTGTGCGTAAGTGAAGTGAATGGAAAATAATACCACGGGCCATGAATTCTGAGATGCCACAAAAATTCCATGGAAAGTTCTAACAAGTTGGCCACCATCTTGTTAGTTCATTGAAATTATATCAAGAAACTTGTAATATCGATACTCACTTGACAATGGCAGTGATGGTCTACTAGAAGACTGGTTGCCAAAATGGAATAGAAGAACTTGTAATACTACTTGACAATGGCAGTAATAATCTAAAAGATTGGTTGCCAAAAATAAAGTAAAAAAAAAAAAAAAAGAATAAGTAGAGTGGTATAGTTATAGGTGCAGTTTCGTGCAGGACCCGACTCGTTAAAAACACACAAACAAAATATACAACTACTAATGAAACACCAATCACGTTTCAAAAGCAAATTAAGTTTACTAATAATCACATATACTCGTAGATTAAGCTCTCTTGTTTACGCATAAGACTTAGTTTTATTTTGCGTGAAATCAATATACGACGTTTTTCATTCGAGGCTTAAACAGTATATAAATACGCAATAAACACCCAAAGTATTAAAGAACGCCATAGAGGAGAATTCCTGTAATAGGACTCACAACTCGAACACTTGACCTGGCCGTGAAGCGGCCAGAGAAGACGCTTCCGTCAGAGGGGCAACCCTGGAGCGGATCCCCCACCCACCCTACAAGAAGCACGAGAAGACTACCGTGCCAAAGTATTATAGATCAAGCTTCATTATATTTACGGTTGTCATTAACTGCATGGCGGATTCAAATAGGGAGGTAGCGACTCTTTATTACGAAAATTATATCGATGACTTATTTTCCTGATAATTGTCATTAAGTGCATTCAAATGGTTTGAGATTTTTATTTTTATAGTAATTTGTTTAAAACAGTTTTTTACGAATCCTTGAAGTATCACTAAATGATAATTTTTATAACCCACTTATTTCTCAATTCCATATTATTCCCTCGTATAATTCAAAATCGGTGTAAATTAAATAAAAAATATACTTCCGCTATGGCCTCTGTCTATGTAGGCAATTTTACCAATGTAAAGTGTAACAAATACACGTTTTAAACTTAATTGCCAAGAATTTTTCAAGCTACAAACATATTATGTGATAGATTTTTGCCAATCACTTAAATATTAACTAATAAAAGTTTTGTAGTTGCTCGATATGCGTGGCACTACCTTTAGAATATAGGGGCGGTACCAAACAATAAAGTTGGCCATTATTTGTTATACATGTTTCCAAAAAAAAATACAGTATTACATTTACTATTTAATTTGATTATCTTGAAATGTGATGTATTGTAAATAAAAAAATTATTCTCACTGATTGTATGATACACTTCCATTTACTAGATTTTTTCCTCTACTATCTGTTTTAGATTCCAAAACTGCACAATAAACCATTCATCATCACCATTACCCTTATCCCATTTAAGCAGGGTTGGCACAATATGTTTTCTTTTTCCACTCTCTCGTGTCAAATGTCATCTCAGTATTCACACCTTTTACGCACATATCATTTTTCACGCAGTCCATCCATACCTTTTTCGGTCTTCCTCTACTCGTATATCCGTCCACAAACATACTCAACACCTTTCTAGTTACATGGTTTTTATCTCTCCTCGTGACATGCCCATACCATGCTAACCTATTACTCCTCAACTTTTTTTTTTTATTGTAGCACAGCAAAATGACTGCACTGTGCCTGATGGTAAGCATAATACAATCTAAAAACAACGGCGACCACCGAGTGACTTTATCCATCGCTGGTCGCCGCTGTCATGCCGGCCTGTGACTTATTTGTCACCGGTGCTATTTTCAAACTTCAGCTGATATACTCATTCTTAATTTTATCGATTCTAGTCACACCACACATCCTTACTTACACATCCTTACACTTACACATCTTAACATTCGCATCTCTGCCACATGTAATTTTCTCTCATTTCCTCTCTCATTTCTTTCGTAGCCCAGCACTCAGATGCATACAGCATGACTGGTCTTATCATAGTTTTATTAACCTATAAACAACAGATTATCTGATACTTATTATATACTCTTTGACCTGCCTCCACTCCGATGTTAGTTGTGTCGTATGTCATATTGTCTTTGCCTCTTCCTTAGGATGGCAAGAATAGAAACAAAAAAAAATGTTCTTGGTATATTCATCAGCTGGATGTACAGATATCAGTGGCGATTCTGTGGTTCAGTGTCAAGGAAATATTGTAAGGAGAATCGATTTTATCGTGATACTCTGAATTTTTCCTGCCTTTAAATCACTAAAAATGTCTCAGACTATAAATAAGAACAACGAGAACTTTCAAGACGATGTAAGTGCTGTTAAATTCGTATATTTACATCATATGTATATTTACATCACATTTTACCGCCTTTCACGGATTATTTAGTAAGTTTTTAATTTGTTTTAATATTATTTCGTCTTATATGTACGAATTAATATTTTTTTGAAATCTAAGTAATTAAAACCGATTTGCATTGATGATAAAAACTAAAATATTGCAATGCGTTGCACTAATTCTAGGACAAATACACTCTAAGGTCACATGCATTATATATATTTACTATTTGCATGTATGTACTTTGACTGACGTTTTTATTGTTCTATAATGATTTAGACAATTTTGATATATACGAATAAATTTGCCAAGAAAAAAACAATAGGCTGATTTTGAAAATTTTATTTTAAATATATTTTAATCTTTATGTTACTTATAACTGTCTAATATAAATTTTTTTATTACTATTATTATCCTTTATTATGATAACAATATAATTCATAAAATACTGTGTGTAACTTATCTATAAAATACTATTTACTTTGTTAAACAGCATTTCTTCACTGTAATGAAAATCATTTAATAAGAGATATTTAGTAGTTAGTCAAAATTAATAAAAAAGTAACTCTGCCTATAATCCTCTTTGTAAGCATGTAGTAATCATTTTAAACTGTTTATTTAGTTTAATTCATACATTTACTAGTGGAAATAATTAAGGGATCAAAAATAACTCCAAATGTTTAAAGATTTGTCAAATGGATGTATCCTCGTTGAAAATGGTCATGTTGGAGTAAAAAAAAGCCCTTCTAAGTTTGAAGTTTCTAGTATTGAGATTTTGTGATAAAAAAAAATTCAAAGCAATGGATGTTGCTCAGTCGTAATGAACACTGTTATAAAAAAAAAACCAATAATTTCTCGATTTTGTTTTCTGGTCTCCAGACTTGGAAAATATTTTTCCGATATGTTCACCATTTCAATCACATGATTTGTTCCTTAAGCTTTAATTTTCCGTTTCACAAAAAACAATTGCGGTTTTCAAAACTTAAATAAATTTTCTACAAATATAAGCATTTTATTTTTTGGAAACAATTTTTTTATAAATTTTTAATGTAGAGTTACATTAATTTAAAAGTTCAAAAGTTCAAGGAAAGAAGGCTTTTCATGACTTTTTGGAAAATCAAGGGCCAAATTAAAAATATTGAAACTACCATCAATTTGAAGTTGAAGAAGAAACCCACAAAAACCCAAAGTTTCAATTCTTTTTTTTTATACATTCAACACAATTTTTGAAGAAATTAAAGAATCACATCTTTATTGTACTGAAATGCTCATAATCTGGAACAAAATAAAGAAAAAAAAATCCTCAGCCTTTTCAAATTTTTTTGCTATAAGTTTTTGTTTAAAGTATAGTTATAAAATTACATTTTTCAAAATCGACCATTAATTTGTTGTGCAATCATTGGTTCCTGCAATAGTGACCTTCAAAGACAAAATGATCCATTTCCATTCAAAGTCTGGTAGCTCAGCAAGAAACGAAATGAGCGAATGAAAGGAAAAAAACAAATGAAAACTTAATGAACTAGTTATCTATCTCGTTCATATGGTGAATATATGGGAAATAAAATTGCCAAGGTTGTGAACCAGAAAGCAAAACAAAAAAAAAAACTATAGATGGAAGATTGGCTCTATTTTGTCAAATCTTCATGTTTATTGTCTATTTATAATTATAGAAAATGAGATAAAAAAAATACAACTTTATTCTTAGATATCACATTATTATTAATTGTTTTATTTTAGTGTTTCATTCAAGTACATGAAAGTTGAAAATGGGAAGCAATTATAGAAGTTATGTTAAATTTCATAACACCTTTCATAAGCTCTGTTATATCATTATTTTATATGAAAATCTTATTTTAAAGATCAATAATAATCTGTCATTGCATGACAGTCTTGTCTACCTATATATCTTTTTTCTATCACTTTTAAGAAGCACTCTCTGTTCTTGTCTATAACTTCGCTCAAGTCTCAATAGCTCAATTCGGATGACTTTGGAGAATTTGTAATTTTATACTCACATTTGTTTATAAAATCTTGAAGCTTTCTAATATCTCTTGCCCAACTCTATCATGATTTGGTGCTTTATAGTTACATAGAAAAATTGCTACTATCAATATGAAACTTCTTTGAGATTCTTTCAATAATTATTCGTAATTTCTAAAAAATTTTTATCTTTAATCAACATCGGAAATTAAGGACTATCACATATTCCAGCTTTTAACTTTTCCATAAGTAGTTTAGGAAAAATTCTTTACAAATATATTTCAACTGTTATCCTTCCCTATCCAATACTTTGAAGAATTCCTTCATCGTATCTACTCTGATATGTGTTGGTAGAAATAGGCTCATATCACTACTTAAGTATGAGTCATGTACTATATTGACTTTATCAAAAACTAGCATCTGCAACTAACACGCAGCGGAAAAAAAAGAGAAAAAAGAAAAAAAACGAATTTGAAACATTCTTCATTCGTGATCCGCTCCTAGTGGACTTAGCGTGATGATATATATAGCCTATAACTTGCCTCGATAAATGAGCTATATAACGCTGAAAGAATTTAAAAAATCGGACCAGTAGTTCTTGAGATTACCCCCTACAACATCACAAACTCACAAACTTTACCTCTTTATAATATTAGTATAGATTAAGGATTTTCTAGAGTTCCACACATATTGCTCTCAGTGTACTTAGCTCTATTATCCCTTTTAACAAGATAACAAAAATTCGACAGTAATTCCTATCCTGAAGAGCGAATTTAATGTGTACATAATTAAAGATGTGAAATACGTCAAAATCATAAAAATCGGAGCCAATTCGGTACTTTCAAGAATGTATTATTGAAAACTGTGGACTTGAATATAGAAATTCACAGAGATATCCAGGGCAACATTTTTAATTATTGAGCTGTTTTATTAATAGTTTACACTCTATCAATACCAATTAGGAAATGATACAAAATCTGTGAAATCATTTTTTAGTTAATCCAGATACAAAATAAATATATGTTTAAATTGAATTTATAATTAATTATTGTATATGAAACAATAATAATTTACACATTATTTACATACACTTTTAATACATCGCTTACACAGGTGTACTTACTGTTTGATAGCTATATCTATACATCATTGCATAGTTTAAATAAAGTCCCCTACCGTTTCTGTCTGTATGTCTGTTTGCGATAAACTCAAAAACTACTGAATGTATCTTAATGCGGTTTAGTGGATAAAGTGGTTCACAAGGAACATTTTGGTATATAATTTGTCCAAGATTTTTGTATAATCAGGTCGGGACAACGTCTGCCGGGCCCGCTAGTATAATATGTAGGTAAATCTAACTTATCAAAATGTTTAGATTTTTGTAAAAAAATTGTTGCAGATTTCAAGGGATAAGTAATAAAATACATTTCAATCAATTTTGTGTCTGCTTGTTTGTCTGTTTGTATGAACATGCATCAGTGCTAAAATACTTCGTTCATGATAAAACCCTTTCAAGAAAATAATAATTCCTATCTTTGCGTAACATTTAGCCTTTGTTTCATTAAAATCGGTTCATGTCTATCAAAAGTTATTGATACTTTTAATGACTTAAGTACGAGAGAAAAGTAGATAATAATTAAACTTAACTAGTGGGCTAGGCGGACGTTGTCCCGCCCTGATAATAAAAAAACATAGATAAATATATACATATAAACCTTCCTTGTGGATCACTCTATCTACTGGTTACAACCCTTCGATCAATAATAACTAGATAAAGGGTCACGTACAAATCGAAGCTAAAAGCCGTCCCCGTAAATATATACTTTATACTTTGTTTACTAAAAAAAGGAGAAAAAAAGTTTTAAACCTGTTTTAAGTTAAACCTAATTACAACAATAACACCTTGTAATAAAGTCACAAATGTTCAAAATATTATCTAATACTTACGATAAAACGAGCAAAGTAATAAATTATTCCCCTCACAAATGAAAAGATAACATAAACAACTTTTAGTGTGAATTCAACCTTAACATGTAATGAATAAAGTACGTTTTCCCGTTGTTGTGCGTGTTTGTGAGGGGCAAACATCACAGGTTTAAAATCGGTAATTTTGTTCAAAATTTAATATTATAAGTTAGTTTAAAGCTTAAAATATAACTTATTCAACATGTATTTAGCGAAAGTAAGGTACTCCGGCCGTGAAATAGCTTTTTCGGGTATTATTTTTGCACCTTTTGAATACACTGCGGCATGTGAAACGGGCTTACATTGGCTGTGTTTCAAACAAACTAAACAAAATAAGGGCACACATTTCAAGTGAGCTCTTATTTACCGAGGCGTATTTTTCACGCCGACCCGTTATCAAGTTATTGTTGATCGAAGATACAACCGAATGAAAATCCGTTCAATAGTTTTTGAGTTTATTGGGAAGAGCCAGACGTGGCAGAGGACTTTGTTTTATAATATGTACTGATACATTCAGATGACTTTATTAGTCACCGTTTTGTACATCATTTTCCACGCAGACGAAGTCGCGGGCACAGATAGTCTAAAATATATGTGAAGAATATTTTTATTTTTAGATTTTAGTAAACAGTAAATATGAAAGTAAGTTTTATGTATATATTTCTCTGGTAATTTAATTATTGGTAAGACTTATAGGTGTAATGCAGTCATTTTTATAAACAATTTTAATATATTTAGATATATACCTAGAAAGAAATCTGTTTAAAATAAAATCAATTATGAAAATATCAACACAAGGGAATGTTATCTAACCATAGTTAGTGAATGATTACTATGTAAATTTGTTTTATGTTCTTTTACAAGCTAAGCTGTTTGCATTAACTGCATGAATGATGTCTAATAAATATAATTTCACAGAAAATCCTAATGCCGTACACTTACATCCAGCAAGTACCGGGCAAACAGATTCGCACGAAGCTCACATTAGCTTTCAACTACTGGCTAAAGATATCTGATGAGAAGCTTCGAGCTGTCGGTGAAATTGTCCAGATGCTGCACAACACTAGCTTACTGTAAGACTAACTTTTGTTTGCTTTTATGCAATATCATTTGCAATGTTACCTTATTATTTAAATATATTAATTTTACTGACATTAATTTAAGCATAATAAATTATAGTATTTGGTGGAGCTGTAATTATAATTTACTATATATATATACAAACTTGTTACTTCTAGAAGTGTATTCAAACTCCAATAGTATAATTATTAAACAAGTTCTTATTGACTAGTATCGGAATACATACTGAAGGTGGTAGAGCCATGCTGAAGCTATTACTGGTTTCAGCATGAATGGATCGGCTCGTCCGGGGTAATACTACCCTCTCACAGAAAACCGACGTGAAGTAATAGTGCTTGCATTGTTGCGTTTCGTTCGGTCAGTGAGAGCGCCGGAGGCCCACTTCCCTTCCCCCCAAACACAGTCTGGCAACGCACTTGCGACTCCTCTGGTGTTGCGAGTGTCTATGGACGGTGGAGATCACGTAACATAAGGTGGACCCACCTGTTCGTTTGCATCCTATGAATAAAAAAAAAACCTTTAAAATGTATATAAATGTGAATATTACTTTATATTCATACATTGTTAATAGTTTAATTAGGACGTACATTTGGTACGTGTTATGTAAACGATTTTAATGTTTGATAATTGTTAAGATGTGGAATATGAAAGGTGTCCTTTGAGATTTTTGAAGGCATTATAGTAACTAGTAGATTAAATTATAATTGATATTTTATCATTTTTATAATTAAAGCACAAAGATATAAAGAAAAAATAATATCACCAGATCATTAGGAAATATTCTGATAGATTATTTGGAAGAGAATTATCCAGAAACTAAAATAGTGATAAATTTGATAAAAAAATAATTAAAACAAAGAAAACACTTCGTCAAATACAGTAATTAGAATTAAACTACACTGCTTTATTTATAAATTGATTGCATGATTCTAAAATGGAATGCTGTGTTCCAATTAAAACAGTATTCATTAAAAAAAGATGAATTTGACCTCGGCTAGAATGCCGTGATCATTTTTATACGAGTACCTACACATTAAAAAAATATGCGAAAAATATAAAGAAACTTCTGTATTCACATTGAATTTGGTTTGTGTATCACTGACGTCATGATTATATATAATGAGGAATTACATTTTCAGGTATTTTATAATTTACGGTTCAGGATTCGCCTGTCTATGACAGAAAATACATATATTTATATATCTATTTATGTATACCAGATGACTGTTTAGCCACTCGCAGTATTCTAGGACATGACACTTCATGGTCACACTTAACATATAAAATAATAATATTAAAACAATTACTAACAAACAAACAAGAAAACCTAAGTTAAAGTTTGTCTAAGACTTTCAAAAGTTAAGCTACAAACGTGTAAATAAAATAATAAACCTAATGACGCTAACACAAGGTGCCAAAAGCTACAATGGTGACTTTAACTACTTAACTTTAACTTATTAGTTATTACTTTAGCTATTAAAACGGGCAATAAACCCTTTTGTTTTGTTCCTGACGTTCCCTTTCATTGATACTGTGCTTTAACAAAAACGCGTACAGGATTGTGTATATTTTTTGTAGTTTTCTAGATAATTAGCTTCAATATTAAGTACCTATTATTTTAATTGATTTAGAACAAGAATCGAGAGCATAGTGGCTAACAGAAATATTGTTACTGTCTAAACAGTCACCTGGTATATACATACATAGACTTTTTGGCCTTTATTCTTTAATTAATCTTATCGACTGATCCCGGAACGTAAAACGCCTAAACGAGCCACTATGATCGGTGTCATAGTTAGTATATAGAGTTCGCAATCCAGTCGGACATACGTACTGTAATCTTTACTCCCTTCTTAAATTATATTAGGGACTGTTCATAAAATACGTTCGCACTTATGGAGGGATGGTGTGTCGCTTGTGACAATATGTGACAAAGGGGTCGGGGCATCTAAGGAAACGTGACGTTCGCGGCTCATCAAACAATTTGAATTTTAATGGTGGTAGAGCCACGCTGAAACTATTATTGGTTTTAGCATGAATGGGTCGGCTCGCCCGGGGTAGTACCACCCTCTCATAGAAAACCGACGTGAAGTAACAGTGCTTGCATTGTTGCGTTTCGTTCGGTCAGTGAGAGCGCCGGAGACCCATCTCCCCAACCCTCTCCTCTCCTCTCCTTTTCCCTCCCCCAACCCTTCCCTCCGAAAGATGGCAACGCACTTACGACTCCTCTGGGGTTGTTAGTGTGCATGGATGGTGGTGATCACTTAACAGCAGGTGACCCACCTGTTCGTTTGCCACCAATGACATAAAAAAAAAAAAACAAATTTTTCTTTAAACTTTTTTAACTCCATTTTTGTTACGATACTCATTCGTAACTCGAAAATAATTTGTAAATATCTTTTTTTTTACTTTTTTTTGGACAAACAAGCTTCTAGATTATTACTGACATAATTGAGTAGGAAATAATATTACAAGTGTTTTGTGATAATTTCAATATTCTAACAAGATGGTGGCTCTCTTATTAGAACTTTCCAAGGAGTTTTTGTACCATCTCAGAATTCATACTCCGTGGTGTTTTTCCCATCCACTTCATTTGTGCGCAATAACCGAACTATATTATGTAAACCACCACCATACACACAATATATAGGGTCAAATAACACGAGATTTTGAATAAAATATGAAATTCACCACATGACAGACTAAGATTCCGCCAAAAACTCCAATCATATCTTTACGTATATACAGTATACGATGACAATTTATCGTTCGTGACGTAATATGGATAGGGATACGCAGAAAATGCAACGTAGCATGACTAAGACGAGGGGGAGGGGAGGGTTCTAGAAGTGAAATTTTGCGTGACGTATTTTGTGAACGGCCTCTCCGATGGAACTCACATCCAGTGTATAATGGTCGGACACGTTTACAGGGTCCTAGCTTCAGTTTTTTTTCGAACTGATTACGCTATTGACCTAGCAAGGTCTTGTGGCCGTCTCCTGCAGCCGAATAAAAATATATATATAAAAGAATTAAATAATAATCGCAACATGTAAGCCGCGGCTTATAAAGTCGTCGTTGTAATTGTTAATTTAGTAAAAAATCTAGTCGTTTGTTTTCTTAGATCTTTATTTTATCTCGTGTTAAGTGTTATCTCCATCATCCGAACACCACAGTCTTAACAGCTTCACCGGACTACACATAACTTCGGTGCAGAATTATCTTACGGGTGCAATAATTATTTTTGTATAATTCGTTTTTTATTTGAAATCATTTTGCAAGCTTAACCAAACTATACTGACCAATGTGGATCGTTCGGCTTGTCGAAGCCAGTATTTAAGATTTTACTCAATTACTTTTCTAACCTTTCGTTGTCAACTCATTAGCCATATTAAATATCATTGAAATAAGAAAATCGTTTCAATAAAGTACGTGATGATTTGAGAACACCCTCAGGGAAATGTTTTTTTTTTTTATAATTTTTTTACGAGCTGTTCTTCCCAACGCAAGTCAATTGGCTGTAATTGTTGGAATTATTTATACAGTTGTGTCGATGACTAACCGTGTTAAATGAATCACATATCTAGTTGCAGTATGATGAGATATTTGGATATGTACATGAATATAAATTATATGTTGATATATTGTCGGCATCGTTGTGAACGCTTTAAAAATGTTAGTTGAATACAAATTATAATTTCGTCGTATACGCATGCCATGTTTTGTATTCGTTCTGTAAAATGTTTTCACAGCGTCTGACGGTAGACTGAAATATATATAAAAGGAGGCAGCCATCGCTGTTTTGTCAATAGCTATTTTCGCTGTTATTCCGCGACTAGTTTCGTTTAAAATCTGTTAGTCGATATCCTATGTTATCATCTACTTCTGGTACTACCGTTACCGGTTCCGGTATAACACAGTCAAGAGGCGATCGGAACACACTAGTGCTACCCTATTTGAGAGTTTGGCATATAACAGCCAAGATGTCATTGACCTGCACGCACTTCTATGTCAAAGTTAATGTAAGGCGAAGATTTGCCCGGAGTCACAGTGCCTACAGAGCGTTAATTTGCTTCCCTAACCGACCGACAGACTATACGTTTTGTAACACCTTTCTAGGCCTACGTTCCTTTCCAGTAATACCAAAATAATAATAAAAATTAAATTGTGTTACACCTGTATGCAAACTAATAACCAAACAATACAGAATATAATTAAAATAAATAAAGAATGAATCATTGAACGGGGGAATAAAATACAATGGAATTCTAAAAAAGCCTGTCTCGAATTTTACCGATTCTTCCGAGTAAATACGTCCCACCTTCAAGAATTTTTCGTCCTTTATTTAAAGTTATATATAAGAGCAACGCGGTGCGCTTAACCCGAGTTTTATTTTAGACTAGTTATTTTATTTTACACTCTGGCGTTCCCAGAACATGGTACAAAATTTTTATCAAAATCTGATCAGTAGAGGACAAACATACGAACATTGATTTTTATATATAAAGATATATTTCACTATAACTCAAGTACTCATAACAAAGATAATACCAACGAAAACTAGGTAGGTTTCGAATATTACACATAAGGCTTAATGTACTTTTCATTTTTTAATATTTTGTTATTAAATTTTAAAAAATCAATTACTTTCTTTATTACGAACACCATTTGAAGAAAAACATATTATGACTTGATTATACGGTTTTGTATATCTGTGCTGTGTAGCTGTGTGCTGTGCATGTGCCGTTTGCGGGAGATTTTTTTTTGTGCTCCCATACAGTCAAATATTAAAAAGGGTTCCCATTCACATAATTCCACTTACCGTAGTCGCAGTCTGCTTAAAGATTTTTTTCCTTCTATTTCTCTTTATACTCACCCCGACGCGATATTCATAGAACTTTTCTCGGACGAGCAGTAGCGCGTTTTATATACATACCTCTCAATTAATGAGGGTGGAAAGTTTTAGAAGGGTGACGTCATTATTCTATCAAGTCGACAACGTTCGAGATGGTTTATTCTTTAAATCCTATTGTATTTCGTTCACACGGTCGATGAGTCATTATTTATTTAATTACAACGAAGTTACACATGGTGTAATAGTATATTAATTCTAGTGTATATGGTTAAAAAAAATACAATTAAATTTAATCTATATGTTGCAGGATCGACGATATCCAAGACAATAGCATACTGAGACGAGGAATACCGGTCGCTCATTCGATTTATGGTGTCGCTACTACTATTAACGCGGCAAATTATACAATGGTGATGGCGCTTCATAAAACCCTGGATTTAGGACATCCTATGGTAAGTTTTAAATAACGTTAACCTTTGATAAACAAAGGGCAGAAGGATGCAAATCCACGATAGTGTTTCACATGCTATAGTGGCAATATGCAAAGACACTCACACCTGTGTCTACTATACCGACGTGACTGATGACGCAGTTAGTAGGTTCATCCATCGGGCCATGGTCGCTCCGGCGCGGCATATTATGGATTATAACATAAAGATGGCGATAGGGGACCGGAATGAAAAGGCCAAAAAGGCAATAACGTCTAAAACAGTTAAATATATATATTTAAAAAAAACTACCCAATAGATGCTCACAAATACGATTTTTAACTTACATATTAAATAAAACGATAGCAAAAAAATGGTGCGGACCGAGAGTCTGCAGAAAAAATAAAAAATAAACCTTTGATAACAGCTTGCACTGAAATATTTGCAATTCCTTTATAGTAAATAGTGTCTTGCGATAATTGCAATGTTCTAACATGATGGTGGCCCCCTTGTTAGAACTTTCTAGGGAGTTTTTGTGTCATCTCAGAATTCATGAACCGTGGTATTATTTCCCATCCATTTTAATTGTGTACAATATAAGCAAACTATGTTACGTAAGGTGCCACCAATATAACAAAATATAAAGTCAAATAACAAGAGATTGCGAATACATAACTGACTAAGATCAAGCCAAATAACTCTCCATACTGTACTTGCTGGATAAGCATAACCGATTCAACGCACCGCGACGGACTTTATGTAGCTTTTAATGATGAAGGGGGGAAAACTCCGGAAGCCGGACGTCATTATTCGAACGATTCGACAATGCTCGAGACTTTTTTTTAAATCCATTGTATTACGTTCCCACGATCGATGAGTCATCTATATTATATTATACTAGTTTCTGCCCGTTACTGCGTCCGCGTGGAATAGTTGATTTGAGCGAACGCTAACGCGCAGCGGAAGCTCTCAAAAGAAAAAAGAAACGATTTTGATACATTCTTCATTGGTGCTTCGCTCCTATTGGTCTTAGCGTGATGATATATAGCCTCCCTCGATGAGCTATCTAACACTAAATAAACACTTTTTCAAATCGGACCAGTAATTCCTGAGATTAGCGCGTTCAACCAAACAAACAAACTCTCCAGCTTTTTTCAATCAACACATCTAACAGTTTTTAATTCTTATATTTACTTATATGTAGTTATTACAACGCTGGTTTGACCAAGAGATTTCCATTTCGTTTCATAATGTTAGTATAGATTATTTATGTCAATTTGCATAGCGTGTAATTATTTTATTGTTATCAGATCCCAATACGTGTGCAGATTTAAAATTTAATAAAATGACTCTATCTCAGGCTACAACGGTGTGCACAGAACAGCTTTTGGAGTTACACCGAGGTCAGGGTATGGAGATATACTGGCGTGACAACTTCCAGTGTCCCTCTGAGGAAGAATACAAGGAAATGACGATCAAAAGTAAGCCAGTCAAATATTCTTTATACGCGAACGCTCTACACCTTTCTAATTAAATACATAACGTACATAACAATATCCAATAGATTTATTACTATTAAAAAAAGTGAACTAGTTGATAATATAAATCTAGTAAAAATTAAAGTAATTCCTTACTAGTCAATAACATACAATTATGAAAGGTATAATGTAAAATATGTATATAAATTTTATTAATAACAGTATACTTTCAAAATAAAAACTGTACCTTCACCCAAAACACTACAATATTTATTGAACGTAATGGCGCAACAAAATAAATGGAAAAGCGCGAAAATATGTATTGTAATCTATACTAATATATAAAGCTGAAAAGTTTGTTTGTTTGTTTGGTTGAACGCTATGATCTCAGGAACTACCATATGTTGCTGATGGTAAATCCCATCCCATTCGATATACTATTAGTATTCATATATCTAATGTACACGTTACATGTTACAGTAGATCGCGTTCGTATCGTAGTTACAAATGTTTTTGAAAAAGCGTTTCTGTAATGTACACACCCACTCACAATTTTACATTTCTTTAATATTTTTTTAAAAGGCGCGTGCGGTGCCGCGGGTAACACCTAGTTTAGAATAACATTGGAATTTCAATGTAAAGCGATTGCATAATTTTAATTATAAACAATACAATAAATGAGAATGTGAGTTTGTTTCGATTGTTTATTACGCTTTTACGGCTTGACTGTTCAGATTATTGTGAAATTTTCGCATGCACGTTGTCATGGATATAGAAAAGGAGATGGGGTACTTTTTGTTCTGAACAGAGTAGGTACCGTTCCCGAGGAGTAGATTAAATCCATATTAACCCGAGCTAAGCCACGGCGTTTGCTAGTATTGAAATAACCGAAATAAACCAACAAATATGTATATTTTTTCAAACCGCAAGAAAATTATATTTCACCTGTAATTCAGAACAATTGCATAATCGAAATTACAGTATAACTTTAATATAACTAGTCTCGATATAACGAATACCTCAACGTATCCAAATCCCCTAGGACTGCCAGTAAGAGTTAATGCAAAATATACATTTACATTACGAATACATTTATAAAAAACCTCTTTATGAGGAATTTCTAGTCTATGCAGAATAACGAATGGGGGTTTTATTGATCTCTATTTATTTATTTTTCTTCAACTTATGAACTTTACAGATCGTATCCTATCAATTATTCCCACTTAATTCTATAATAATTCATGTCTCAACAGGTTGAAACACGGAACATTTTTCGTAATACAGTGATTGTTGTTTGTAATTGTTGTTAGTTCTAAAGTTGCAAAGGCTGAGAAACAAAAAAGCTGACCCTTAAAGCGTTTGCTTTCCGTTCTAAGCAGATGTCAGGGTATCTATGTAACGTTTGAGGCGGTTCTACAAGGTAGATTAGCTAAGTTTAATCCCTTGCCGCCCCAACAATTATGGTCTGACGGTACACCGTGGGGTTTTAGTCCGTGCGACTCGCACATAACCCACCCTCTCCCCCGGAAGGGTGGCATATCAATAAGAGAATACCCCAAGTTAAAAAAAATATCTATGTAACGTTGAAGTTAATAAATAGGATTTCTTGTATTGTTACAATCGAATCGTATTACCTAACCTCTATATAACAAATCTCGTTGTAACGGATACTCGATATAACGTATATTATCAATATCCCTTCTGTTACGCTATATCGAGGTTATATTATAAGTAATTCTGAATAATGTTATAACTGTTATTACTAATGATAAAATAGTAATCGATCAGTCTCAATATAGAGACCGGTGGGCTGTTTATGATGGCGATACGTCTAATGCAACTGTTCAGCGAAAATAAATCGGACTTTAACAAGATGACAGCGATCCTCGGATTATACTTTCAAATAAGAGACGACTATTGCAACCTAGTCGATAAGGAGGTAATTATAAACTTATATGTATATTATAATTATAAACTATATAACTATATATCTACATATACCAGGTGAAAGGCTAGACACTCGCAGTATTCTAGGCTATGACACTTTATGGTCACGTTTAACAAATAAAATAATAATATTAAAACAAATACTAATAGACAACAAAGAGAATGTTAGCTAAAGTTTGTTCTGTTTTTAAATTGTTTTAGAGCTAGAATCGAGTACGGAGTGTCCTCCAAAAATATTTTACTTTCTAAATTTATCTAGATTTGTAATATAAATAGATAATTTTGATAAATAGGTAATTTATTCTTTCTAAAAACATTGATCGTATCTCTGTCACCAAGTTACTTTAATTTATTCGGATAGATGAAAAAAGACAATTATTGAAAATTTTCTAGTACACTGAAAATAAGAGTTACTGCGAAGATCTGACAGAGGGAAAGTTCAGTTTCCCCATCATCCACGCCATTAGGAGCCAAGAGGGAGACAATCAAGTACTACGTATCCTTTGAAAGCAAATTTCCAGCCTTTTTATTCTCATATTTATGTTTTACTAGCGGGCCCGGCGGACGTTATCCCGCCCTGATAATAAAAAAATCTTGACAAATTATATACTAAAATCTTACTTGAGAATCACTTTATCTACTGGTGACAACTGCAAGAAAATCTGTTCAGTAGTTTTTGAGTTTATTGCGAACAAACGGACGTGGAGGAAGGACTTTGTTTTATACTATGTAATGATTTCATACTGAGCTGAGTCGACCTCCAATCGACTAAAAAACTGCACGGCAACCTACGCCGCATTATGGGGGTGTCTCGGGGTTGCGTTAGTTAGGGGTTCCATTCATACTCCCTCCTAAGAAGTTGCACAAATTTGATAACATTTCCACATGATACTATATAACCAGTATCATACAATAGATTTATCTAAATATATAAAAATTCAGTGTCACGATGTTTGTCTATGATGAACTCCGAAACTACTCAACCGATCTTCATGAATCGTTCGCATTTATGTATTATTTGTTAGGATAGGGTAATTTATATTTCGATTAACGGCCTCAATATTTATTAATTAAAAAGTAAGTGATTGTCAATGTTGATTATTGTTATTATTTGGAAGTTTCACCGGTCTCGAACAGATGGCGCTTTAAATTAGTTTGTTGATAGGAAACTGTAGGACCGAGTGCTATAGATACGTCATAGATGGCGCCACGTATTTTTTAAATTTCGTTTTCAACTCTTAGGCTGAGTTGCACCAGTCAATGTTAACGTTAAAAATTCGGTTAAAATTATTGTTAGGCAAAAAACGGGTTGCACCAGTCGACAATGGTTAAAATGACGTCGCGATTTAACGTTAACTATTACGGCTCTATGATGGCCGGTTAACGGTTAGAATAACCGACGTTTTGGTGCAACTCAGCCTTTGTTTATTTTATGGTGCACGTGTTCTGTTAATATATCAAATAGTTATTATAATTTCAATCACAGCAACGTGTTGCCGCGGTAGTTCGTTTCTTTATAACTATGAGCAGCATAACAGTCAGATATATTATTAATTCATAGTTTCTAATTAAAATCCTATAGAATTTATTACTTGGTAGAATTATGGGACGTTTGAGAATTTTGGAATTATGAACGTCATAGAATAAAATCCCTGAATTAGAAACAGATATATTGAGGCAGAGGACCCGGGATGTTGAGGTGAAACGATACTGTATCACGCTGTTGGAGAAATTAGGTAGCTTTAAATATACCCGGGAAATATTGCAAGCGCTCGACCAAGAGGCCAGAGATGAGGTAAAATTTTATATATTTACTCTTTTCGTTTATATTTGTCCATAAATATCTAAATCCCCGTGTTTTCTCGAACTGACTACGCTATTGGCCAATTTGGTGGCCTCTACAGCTTCACCCGACTACTATAGCTAAATGTATTGGTAACAGAATTAAAATTACAGACTCCATTGAGGTCGCTTATGAAAAGACGAACAAAATTATTTATTCATTATTATTGTTGAGAAAAATCTTTTGCTACTTCGTTACATAACCAGTTTTTTTAATATATCATAGGAGGCAAACGAACACGTGGGTCACCTGATATTAAGTGATCATCACCGTCCATAGGCACTAGGAACACCAGGGGAGTTGCAAGTGCATTGCCAGCCTGTCTTTGGGGGGATAGGGGAGAAGTTGGGGAAGGGTGGGAGTCTCCGGCGCTCTCACTGACTGAAAGAAACCCAACAATGCAAGCACTGTTACTTGACGTGGGTGTTTCTGTGGGTGGGTGGTACTACCCCGAGCGAGCCGACCCGTTCATGCTGAAACCAGTAATAGCTTCAGCCTGGCTCTACCACCTACAGATTTTAATTACTCACACTTTTTCACAATTTTATTTAACATTTTTCTCCCAAACATGATACATGTAGAGTGCATTATTCCAGATTATAAGGTTGGGCGGTAATCCTCTTTTAGAAGCTTTTCTTGATGAATTCCTCGCGTTGGGCCCCGACAGACAAAATAACATAGTGGAAGCGAACTGTGTTTAAACATAACTTGAAATACCTTCTAATATCCTCTCAGTGCACTAATTTAACAGTGAAAGAAATCTTATCATAGTGTATAACATGAATTATTTTTCATGAGAATTATTTTTGCTCGCGATAATGTAGATTTTGAAGCTAAAGTCAATGTTACTCGCAGATAATAGTACTTATCTGTAGGTGAATGGATTTAAAAAAAGGGTTAAGTAATTTTGGTCTCTCCCTTAAATAAAAAACAAATCTTTTTTTAAATAATATTAGTTTAGTTTTTCAATTGCTCGGTTCTAGTTTTTAATTATGATAATATTGCAAAGGTCCTGTTACCTTATTTATCAATTCAATACTATAGTCTTTTTTTTAATAAATCGATATCCTTATATGCGAGTTCATTTAGTATAATGAAATCGTTCTTAAAACAATATTTGCAAATAAAAAATATCAAGTCATATTCATATATCTTTTTTTACTATTTTTATATTTATCAATTCGATATTGTCAACATATTTCCATACCATTTAATTTACTATAATAAAATCGTTATTTAAAAACACATGCCAACGAGAAAAGTCAAACCTTATGCATACTTTTTAATTTTAATATAAAAAATATAATTATCCTTAAATGTTGAACATCCTATTTCCTTATTTATCAATACGATTACTACCGACATATTTTCCTTGTATACGATTTCATTTAATATAATAAAACCATGATTGAATAAATATAGTGACAATAGTTTTTGTGTAATTTATTAATTTAAGTCAATATACACCGATTTACGTGATACAAAATCCTGAAGCCGCGCAGGCGAATTCTGTTATGACAGTCACCAACGTTGCGCAAAAACCATTGAGTAATTATCCAGGAAATTTAATACGAAAACAGTGGCACAATAGAATGCGTAGAAGTAATGTTAAAACTCTGAAACCGTGGCTCCTAAAAAACCCCCGAAAAAATACAATCGTCGGAAACAGTCTAAAGTTGGTTAGTTTTCTGTTACCTAAAAATTACAATATAGCAATCAAACCATATATCTTGAAGAACTTCGTTTTTAACCGGAACGGTAGTGCCGCTCAAAGAAACTATAAATAGCCTACCAAAGCTATAGCTTACAGAAAAATTATAAAGCTAAATGATCCTATCAGACTTCGTATTTATTTATAATAATCATAAACATATAGTGGTGCAACAAAATAATTCCAAATAGGCTTAATATCAGGCAGGCGGCCGACTGTCAAAATTAAGCCAAATCATCATATATTACAAACCCTACATAGGAGAGATAAGGCTAAGGCGGAGATATATATTATCAATATAACGCATATATTTTTTATACATAGGTTATTTAGTATATTAATAATGCAGGACTTATGATTTTTGTGTATCAATTATTGACATTCCTTTTGTTATCGTCAGAAAAAAGAAAAGTGTAGATAAATAATTTTGATAAGGGGTAGTTCTTTTTTAAATTTAATTTACAAATAATTTGTTGTTTGTTAGTTATTTTTCATTCGAAGGTGTGCATAATATGTATTCAGTTCTTAGGAATTATTTGGATTTTAAATATTAAATTACTATTTAAGTTAGTGCAATGAGAGGTTTATAAATAGTATTGAAATGGCTTCGTTGGCTTGAATGTAAATGGCAAATATGTAGTCTCGACACGGAATTATAATGTGTTCTTTTTTTAACAAATAAATATACGCTATGTTTTCTATTTCGCTGTCGTATATATTGTTATCCATTGTTTCCATTATCTTAATGGCGTGTATAATAATTTAGACGTGATTTTTTTTAAATATAAAATAATGTTATTGTGTAATCCATTCTAATATATTTTATTTTTATATGATTAGTATTAAAATTATGTTATGCATTATGAGACATACACAGCTAATTTGTTAGTTTAATAATATTGGAATATTTATTGCATTCGATAGACCAGAAATCGTTTATTGAAAAATAGCAACAAGGAGCAACGTAAGCAACAGATTTGCATAAGGGCATGGTATTTGGTAGTACCTGTCTAGTTATTTATCACCTCTTAGGTTCCTATCAGTGTGTCCTGGAGGTTGTCTATTTTAGAGACAGCTTGTAATTGTAGTATCAGATGAGGTTGAGTTCAAAACTGCGTTACGAAATTACGCATTTCAAAATAAAAAAGCGAGGACAGAAATTGTTAAATTAGTTGTAGAGAAGACAATGTATTTTCGGGTTAAACATTACTGATGCTGGCTCAACGTTTTAAGATATATCAAAGTAATGTACTACGGAATGGTATGTCTTATAAATGCTCGCAGAAAAGTCGGCAATTGTACATGATTTTCCCGTAAAAATAGCCCACAGTTACCATTTCTGTCTTTGACATATTATTAAAGAAATAATGGATTATACGCGACACTACGTTCGCCAATATTGTGATTGCGTTGGGCATTTAATGTACCTATATTTAAATTATCCTTTATAAGTCATAATTTACATGAATATCCTGGACTCTCTTAAGAGTATCACAGATGCTAAATACGCGTAAAAAAAGTTGTTTACGGGGCGAGAGTATTATGTTTCTTTGACTTTGGTGTACCCACTTTAAATTTCTTAACGTTAAGGACTGGATCTGAACGCTACACCACTTTTGATGCTACATTAGTATATTGTGCCAGTGCGAAGCCGGGACTGAAGGCTAGTGTAAACTGAAAGTATGCATTGCAGTTGTGCTCTTTTGAAGATTTTGGTGTTGCTTATAAAGAAGTAGGATTGTTGTTGCTTTATCAAGTTTTGATTATATCAGGGATATATTTTAAGATATTTATCGATTTCTGCTATCGATTTCGGTACTATAACAATCATAATATAAGCAATTTGGGCGTTATCTAAACTTGTTAGAAATACTAGTGCAATATGTATACTTTTTTAATAATAGTTATTATTTGTTACCAAAGTTTGTTAACTTGAATTATAAATAGTACATTATAGGGTTTACAAAAGACGAATAATAAAAAACTATATCTTAAGCATGTAGTTTTAGAATGATCTTAGTTATTATTGAAATGCTTGTAAAAAAATTAATAATAACAATGCGGTTCGTTCAAGTCCTAAATGAAATGTTACGTAGAGTTTCTCGCACTTATGGTAGAATTTCACTTTTAAGGTCTATTAGCACCATTGAACTAAATTGTAGGATAGCGCAATGGTCGGCAAATCGCGTGGCTCTTTCTCTCCTTCATTGTGGCTATTCCAAAAAAATGTTTAGTGCCGACACGGAATATTATTTATTGAGAGAGACAAGTTCTTTTTTAAACGAAAGCCTACAGAAAAGGGGCACATTTTAAACGCAAATTAAAAAAGAAATATTGAACAAAGACAAGCTCGAGAGTGTATTTTTAATCCTAATTATTTCCGTAGAAATGTCCCTGCTAAAACAAATCTTCAGTTTAAAAAAAAGGGCACTTTGACTAAACTTCATTTTTGTATTGTTTATATTTAGCTCTTTTGGGTGACGCGTTTGCCGACCACTGGCATAGCATAGCATAGCCACTAGTATAAATAGTGTAGCAAAATAGCACGTGACGTCATTTACGTCCGTTAATATTGGGACTGTACGTCTAGGATTTAACAGAGTGCTTAAGATAGATTGCTTTAAGAATAATCTCTAATAAACTAATTAGGTATTAGTGCGAACTATTCGCATCTTAGTCTGTTACTTATGTAGCCTTATTTCAAGTAATATACTATTTATATAATTACATTGTCTCTCAGTGGTGTAACTAGACAGAAGGGGACGAGTGAGTATGTCACCTATTTAGGAATAAGGTACAACCTTCAAAAATGCAAATCCTTTACAAAAAGTAATTGTAGAGGAAACACCAAAGAGGCGGTCATCGACGGAAGGCAAACATATATATATATATATATATGTATTTACCTCTCTGTATGCCAGGAGTGCTCAAACTTGAACTGCTGGCGATTCACCTCAATATTATTAGACTAGGATCGATCGACTCTAAAAGACTGAAGGAATGTGTGATGCAGGATTGTCGTCTAGGTAGGTGTTGGTAATAATGTATAGTGTATAATGTATAGCCATATAATGAGAGGGTTATTCTAGCTTAATTGTGAATCAAATCAATTTTAGTTTTTTATTCATTACATTTTGTTTTAGTTACCTACCTACTAAAACAAAATCTGTAAATATTTATTTATTTATTTACATGTGGATATAGCAACAGTCAACAGTCAAGAACGATAATACAATAACAATAATAAAAAATTTGTAAACTAAACTGAAGACCTAAAACGCTTTATCACATAGAAACTTAACTTAACTTACACTATTAATAATAATAAAAAAATAAAATTATATAATAGTAAATACTACAAAACATTAAACTTAGAAAAAAATATATATAATAAGAATAAACGAACAAAAGTGAGAATGAATTAATTTATGAAAACTAAAATTAACATATTGAAAAAAAAGACAAGACAGCAAACATAATTGAAAATATTGAAATATGATATACTTACTAGCTGCAGTTGAAATGGTCATGGATATAAAATGTGTTTAATCGTCTTTATGAATTTGAATGCCCGATGGCCAAATATGTCTAATGAAATGTGCTTGGATGAGATCTCATTATGTAAACGAGTCATACGTACAATTGGGTTATAGTAAGATGTATTATTCTTATAAGTTTTAAGGATGAATGTTTTAGGAAACCGAAAATCAAAATTGGTGTTAAAATTTAGAGACTCTAGCAAGGAGGGAGATGAGATTAATTGTGCAGTAATTTGTGAAGAAATACTAAATCATGTTGATTTAAATAGTTGTATATCGGCAATTTTTTCTCAAGATCGATTCAAAAAGCACACGCGATCAACCGTTTGAGCACCCCTGCTATATGCCATTCATGCTAGTTATACCACTGCTATCTTAGAATGCTTAATTAACTTGTACTTATTTTCTAAAAGCGTAGGGCGCCATTTTTAAGACATTAGTATTATATAGGCAATTTTTTTTAAGAAGTATAGTTACTATAGGATTTCTAAATTTACTATGAAAAATTAATCGTGCAATGTTGTAGAGTTATATAAATTAGACACGACATATATCTAAAAGTTTTAGATAAGTGCTGTGAAAATAAACAGAGTTCAATAAAGGCAAAATATTTATGAAACGATATAAATAAGTGAAATATAATTAAGTAATGTGCCCGTATATTTCAGTAGAAATTAGAAATACTTTATGCATCTATTAAGCCTCTATGATAATATTTATTAAGAATCATTTTTAAAAGTGGAATTATAGGTACTGCTGTAAGTAATTTTAAAATTATACGCTTGTGTATTTAATACATTTTCAAATAATTGTCATGTTTATAATATTAGTAATTGTGAAATAATAAAATTTGTAAAATGCATTTAAAATCTCAAATTAATTACATTGGTAATGGAAATTTAACATAACTGAAACATAACTGTCTAAAAAGTGTGTTCTTTTACTGCAATGAACTAATAATTGAGCTTTGTTTGAAATAAAGAACAAAATTGTTAATGTACTTAACATGGAGTGTTTAATTGATTGTGCCATTCGTTTTTATGAATTTTTCCTACAACATTTTAAAATTCCATCACAAATGACTGATGTCATACTAAAAATTCTGCAATCATTAATATTAAATGAAAGTTTATAGTATCTTATTTTACTTGCTAATTCGGTCTTATTTATTAATGCTGAGAATGACCTTCCTTTATGCACCAACAACAATGAAAATGTAAAAAAAATATGTTGAATACAAAGTAAATTATAATTTGTATATATAATAACTTTGTTTTAGAGGATTTTATATCATTAAATTTAATACATTCCTCTTGTAGTTACTCTGTTGCCTACTATGTTAATAATATAATAGATTATTCGAAATGTAAGTCTAAACGTACTTAGATGATATTTAGTACATTTAAGAAATTTGACAATAATAAAGTATATAATGATTAACTTTTCTTTTGTAAAATCATAATATATTTTGTTATTTTTTATTATTAATATATTTTCCATGGTAAATATTTTTTTCACAGTATTTTTTCATTACATTCATGGAATGAATTTTTGGGCGCCATTTTAATTGTCAAAGCGTAAAAATTTGTCGCTTGGTACAAATATTTCTTTTTAAACTGTCTGTTGTTCTTTGCTCATAAATTATCTTATATTTCTTTCTTAATATACGCTTATATAATATATTAAAATGTAAGCAAAAGGATTTGATTTTTGTTAAAAATTTAAGATTGATTCGTCAGTCTGTTTTTGTCCGAAGCGACGTAACCGTTATACAGTTGTGTGCCAAATAATAGATTTTGAATGTCTATATAAACATTCTATTGTTATCTGCTAATTACGCTAATTATTCTTTAGATATTTAATAGGTTGGGTTTCGTTTTCTATCATTTTATTAAACACAGCCGTTGATTTTGAAATGTCTATTGAAAATAAAATGCTAAACAATTTGTCTTTGCTTTTTTTAAGTTTCTATGACTTTGTTTACATTATTTTTGTAACAAACTTACTTGAATTTCGGTGCTTACCTATTCAGTGTTCGGCATATTCTTCTTAGTTCATATATTCGGCTGAATATTTAGTCAAATATTCGTATTGAAACTTTAATATTATACTGTAGGATAGTAATGGGTTTTCTTATTGCAAATAAAATTGATAAATTCACATTAGAAGAATATTAATTGTCGATATTTACAAATTGTTCTCTTGTTATATGGGCTTTAGTACGTTTACTATATCAAACATCTTTGTCGTCATTTTTCGTACTATAATAGTGTATTACACCATAGAGTAGGATCTTAAAAAAAGTACAGTCAGATAACTACTAGATACAGAGAATTACTAGATACATTAAAGCTATGCGTTTCTTATTGTTTGATATTGAAAATAAAATTTCTTTGTGTGTTCAATTTGTTTTATTTCTTACACTGACACTAAATCTATATTATAATAAAACTGTAGCTTAAGTAGCATATGGAAATATAGCTTAATTTTTTAGCTAATCTGTCTACTATATATAGCACAAAGAAAATTTACCAAAATTCGTCAAGAATATCATGAACTACATTTTTTTTACTTTCGTCCGTTATCCTGGAGAATCCCTTGTGTTTTATGAGATAAAAAGTATCCTAGATGTAACCTTGTAATATTGGTTATTACTGTGCCAAATTTCGTCTAAATTGGTTCAGTACTTTCAGAGTAATACGTGTTTAAAGGGACAGACAAACAGGCAGATCCTGGAGAATCCCTTGCGTTTTATGAGAAAAAAAATATCCTAAATGTAATCTCGTAACATTAGTTATCACTGTGCCAAGTTTCGTCAAAATCGGTTCAGTACTTTCAGAGTGATGCGCGTTCACAGGGACAGACAGACAGACAGACAAAAATTTTTAAAGGGTTAAGCCAAATCTGTACATTACAAGGTTACATTTAGGATACTTTTTGACCCATAAAACGCAAGGGGTTCTCCATGATAACTAAAGAAAAGAAATTAGTTAATGTAACTAGACTTTTTTGCGACACTTTAGTATAAGAGCCAGCAACGTTGGAAGAACGAGAATTTGAGAAAAGTTGGTTCTTTAATATGAAGATATATTATGCCCTTCCAAACACGATTCAGGATACCTGGTAGCCGGTTAACGTTGTATTTTTTAATGCGAATTACACCTTTACAGATCAACATTTTGATTTATAAATAATTTAAGGAACATTTTTTGTCAGTAACTTTTATAAGTTTAACGTTTATACGTTATTAAAAACATGAATTTTTCACTGCCAGACAATTTTGTTATTGACAATAATGTGCCTGGTGATATTCTTTATAAACAAAATAATTCATTTCAAACCATTTTATTTTTTCCCTTGCAAAGAACATATTTCATTTTGTTAACCAGGCTCTTCCATAATTATGGCTATCTTTATTATACAGCCAGTGTTGCGCTAAGCTAGAGTTATAACTAAGTTATTCTATACATAGGTTTTGGTAGGGGGTAGAGCCACGCTGAAGCTATTACTGGTTTCAGGATGAATGGGTCGGCTCGCCCGGGGTAGTACCACCCTCTAACAAAAAGCCGACGGGAAGTAACAATGCTTGCATTAGTGCGTTTCGTTCGATTAGTGAGAGCACCGGAGAGGCCCACCTCTCTTCCCCTTCCTCCTCTCCCCTTCCGCTTCCTCCCCCTCCAACACAGGTTGGCAAGGCACTTACGACTCTCCTGGTGTTGCAAGTGTCTATGGACGGTAGTTATTACTTAACACCAGGTGACCCACCTGTCCGTTTGCCTCCTATGACATAAAAAAATACATTATATTTTTAATTTACCCTTTTTTATGTTGAAATAAAATAATATTAAAAAAAAAGTGTGTGTGTGTGTGTACTTATGTACACGCATTAGAAGTTATACTTCTTTGGCGTAACAAGTAAAAATCTTTTCAAAAATTTTATCTTGCGCCTTATTCTACGTTTGTAGAAAAAACGACACTAACAATAAAAAAAAGGTATTTAATACAATGAAAGTTTTAATATAAAGAAATACAAACAACAAATACAAAGAAACAAAATGTTGACTATAGCTAACTTCAGGGTGTCGGTTTTTCGTGACGGTGTGTGCGCGCAACGTAAAAATTTACTCTCATCATTTTTTTGTTACGGTGTGCGCGTTCATCGTAAAAATTTACTCTCATCATTTTTTTGTTACGGTGTGCGCGTTCATCGTAAAAATTTACTCTCATCATTTTTTTGTTACGGTGTGCGCGTTCATCGTAAAAATTTACTCTCATCATTTTTTTGTTACGGTGTGCGCGTTCATCGTAAAAATTTACTCTCATCATTTTTCCCTAACGCGCCAAAAGAAATATAACTTCAATAAAATTACAGATATCTTAACATGGTTTGAACATACTTCTTTATTTACAAAAAATTGCATCGGGCACATTATTGTTAATATCAAAAATGTCTGGCAATAATAAATTCACGTTTTAGTAGCGTTTAAAAGTTAGTGAAAAACAAAACATTCTAAAATTATATAAAGTTCAATATTTTTGCCTGTAAAGGTTTACCGGCAGCCAATTCGCTGTCGAAACCGTTGCCTAGCTCTTAGACAAATAGTCACAGGCAAGTGACAGATGACACATGTTGCTCATATCTTTTTAATATTTATGTTTTTCTTTAATACAATGTAGTGTGAAAAAGTTTTAATACAAGTTGAAAATAGTTATGATGTCATTCAGTGTTTAATTTATCATTATTTATTTTATGAATATATTTTAACGTTTAAATTACAATTTAACTCTATCAACTTGATATTTTATAATGTAAACTATACTGAGCGTATAGTAAACGCCTACAAAAAAGGGAAAGGAACTACGTTCCAACTGGAGGTCCATGGACCTCTCAAGCTTTTTTTACATTACTGCCAATATACGTAGGTTAGTTTTTATTTTAATTGAACCCGGTAGATGGTGTTACGAACGGGTTGTAGGCTTATTGGGACAGAAGTTACTGGGACAACGTACTGGGAAGACATTTATCGGCAATATATGTAGGTTATTTGTTATCTTAACTGGACCTGGTAGGTGATGCTGCGAACGGGTTCAAAGCATATTTTAAAATATTTCTCACATACCAACTGGGTATATGTTTGAGTGAGTCCCTGGATAGTTGGGATTCACAATTTGAAACAGTAGGTATCGCTGCAATCGGGTTTTGAGATGTATTTAGATTTTTCGCGTTTAAAAGTACAATCGAAACCGGTAATAACCGATTTGGTGCAGACGAAGTCGCACGCGTCAGCTAGTACAAGATAAAGGTGTATTCTTGAACGAAAATAGACGCTTAGTTCGTTGTAAACACACAGGCGTATGCCACATTATTTATTGTCAATTTATTTATATTTATCTCAGTTTTTGGTAAAAATCGTAACTTAATATTATAGGTATATTCTACCTAAACACCTAGACGGGTGTTAATAGTCAAGTACTCTCTAAATAGCTAAATAGCACGATATTTTAATATATACTAGTGCATAGACCAGCGATAGGTGGGACAAAAAACAACACATTAGTGTGTATGAAATAGCACCATGCATGCAACTTTAATATCGATGCGATAGAAGTTTCATATCGCCTGGATCAACTAATACTAAATATTTTCGATATTCAGGAAGTTCATGTCACTACAGACATTAAACAATATCAGTAAAAATGTAAACACGTTCCTATTGGTGACCGCTTCCTAAGAAGAAAAAAATTAACTCAAACTCTTCTGGAATGTTTTGTAATTCCATTTATTTTCTTAAGCCTGAGAAACGAAAGATTCTGTAAAAATATTCGACACACCGTCACTCGTATTTAATGTTACTGATGTACCTACGTTAATGTTCATATAAGTGAGTTTATATATTTGTAGAAATTAACGTATTTATTGTCACGTTAGTTAAAATTTATAAATATTTAGTGAATTAATACTATTGAAATTGGATTTATTTCTAGAAAATACACATACAACTATCATTAATAGCGACTACTGAACGTAAAACTACACTGAATCTTTAGCACTTATTAGGGATAAGTGAGATGTGTGTTCGGTACTAATGAACGTTTGAAAGTGGTCTGATCTTTCTATCTCGTTCTTACTTACGCATATACTATGTTCTACTCTCCCAATATATTTTGGATAATTTAATGTATGTCCGCAAAAACTTATTAAAGCTGGATGTAGTAAAATACCAACATAATTTAAATACTAGAAACAGCAACATATTGGTCATTCCATGTTTCAGCCTCACTAAGACCAAAAACAGTTTTTAAGTAAGTGTTAGATTTTATAAAAAGTCCCAGACAACATTATCGATTTGCCCGAATAGTAAATTTAATCACCATGTCAAGCGGGTTATGTCTAAAGGCTATATTATAAAGGCTGGATCAATATGTGAACGATGGTGACGTCTGGAAATGACGCACCTCTCTGTGCATCCAACGAATGTAACTATCGTATGTTTTGTAAAAATATATATCATGAAAACATAAACCAGATCGAGTTTCTTGTCGGTTCTTCTTGATGAGTGGGTTGTTTTGCAAACCGGTAACTTTGACGTTCATAAGCGCCTTCTGAAGGCCTACATTGAATAAAATAATTTTGATCCTATCTCTTTTGCATCGCTGATCTTAGAGTTATATAAAATTTATGCTTTTTTATACCATCCCGTAGTCCGGTGAAGCTGTTAAGATCTTGGTAGGTCAATAGCGTAGTAAGTTCGGAATATATATATATATATCATCCTGTATCGTCATCATTATGCAATAGAACCTTTTTATATAAATCGATTGTTGACGTTCAGATCTCAGTTAATTAATGGTATCGAGACTCCAAATTTTTGGTAGTCATGCACGTGAACGTCAACAAAAAAGAAAAAGGTGTCATTCATTCTTCTGTTTTTCATCGAACTATCGAGGCGATCATGTTATAATCAGCAGCCGAATCATCAAATAAATCTATAATATCAACATTCGTGGAAGCTCAGCTGCAACAGAAAGGAGATCACGAGGTACGTGCACTTTATCTTTACTGTTGTTTACTTAAAACTTTAAGGGTTCTCGAAGACCCTTCGGGGTCCCCCAGAGTAGCAGAAAGCCACCATAAGACATTTCGGCGGTGCGCATGCTACACATCCCTTAGCACATATAAAAAAAAAAACAACTTATTGATACAAATAAAACAAAACATATATTTATATACTTTATTATTATTATTTTTTACACTTGTCACAAACTACAGAACTGCGACCCTAATAGTCAAGGTTTTCGTTGGATCAAAATGCTCCTGAACCATAAAATCCACATAAATAAATCTATTCATTAAAATATAATAAAATTATGATTTATATTAATTAATTAAATTTTTTTTTATCGTAAATCGTCACAATAAAATAATATTATTAAGAAAAATCTAAATTCATATACAAATAATCTCTCTTATGGAAACTAAAGACGAAAGTTACTAAAAAAAAGTAATCGAATCGAAAAGTAATGGAAAAAACATTACGTTTTATCACAAGGACACTTAGTTCCCAGTAGATTCACTATCAAATATACATAAAGTTACAATTTAAAGATAAGCATTTTCGTGTTTCACTAAAGCAGAAGGTCTGATCAATCCGTTATTGGTGTTATCCGGTTATTTCGATATAGATGTTCATCGGTTTATTTATTTACGAACTTGTCTACATAATACAGCATCGATATTATCCGGTTAGTTCAGTATTTATGTTACCGGTTCGTCAGATATCAATGTTACCGGTTACCGTAGTCCGGTGAAGCTATTAAGACCTTGCTTGGTCAATAGCGTCGTCAGTTCGGAAAAAAAAGAGTTACCGGTTAATAAGATATCGATATTACCGGTTAATCAGATATAGAAGTTAATCAGATGTCGAGATTACCGGTTAATCAGATATCAATATTACCGGTTAATCAGATATCGTAATTACCGGTTAATCACGTATCGATATTACCGGTTAATTAGATATCGAAACTACCAGTTAATTGAATATCGATGTTAGGATAAGCCTTATTATGATGTTACTGTTAGATGTAATATCGATAATTTCCGGTTAATCCGGTATCGATATAGCGCGATCGATTCGATAAAGAAGTTATTGAGACCGCAGCCGATTATCAAAAAAATAAATATAAAATCACCGATTCTAGTAGAAAGTTAGCAAAACATCTGAACACTGGGAAAGAAAACCTGATGCTTTATTGAAATCCTGTAAAATTAACTTCACTCTCCATTGACGCAGAACATGACTTCCCTTTTATATATATAAAAAAATCTACAAAAAAAATGTCAAAATCAAAACCATTATTACTTGAATTGTCAATGTTGCAAGTAATAAAAATATTTTTATACAAAACTTTTCTCAAAAAAGAAAGATCAATATCGAGTTATAATATTTTGAAGACGCATCAAAAAGAGAAGCATGTTTCACGTTAATGGAATGTGCACGTTTATAATTAATAATATTACAATATAATATAGTTAAATTAATACAAGTTCATTAGCACACTATATTAAAAATTTATAGTAAAAACTACACGTCGTTCATTTTGTAAACAAAAATTGTCATTTTATTCGTATTTTAGGTTTAAGTTTTTAAAGAAACGCCATTAAATAGACCTTTCTATTCGATTTAAGGTCCATTGGTACATTCGCAGCCAACTTCAGACCTTGAAATTGTAACTGACACTTGCTAAAGGCGTATGTAATGCGAGAATTTTCTTTGTTAACCGTTAAGCATAAACCGACTTGTGATGGTCCCGCCATTAAGTCACTCTATAGGATCTTTTAAAAAAAATGACATTTCTTGTTACCACACAACAACCATACAATCATACATTTTGTGTTCGTTGAGGTCTCTGTGATTGTATTTTAAGGGTATTTTTTTTATAAATAATCCTCGATCCATCTAGTTCTATATAAAATCGCGTACAACCATAAAGCACCGCACATAATATTTGGCAAACAAGGCAACATTGTCCCTTACATTTATAGAGATAATCTATTACATCAAATATGTCGAAACGTCGAGTCGCGCCTATCACACTTATTATATTAAAAATCACATCTAAAGCTATGTAATATAAAAATTTAATTAAGTCGATTAAATATCGATACTGGAAAACGCAAAAACATAACTTCCGCTTAATAGCAAACGTCGTGACCTTGTGTCGTAAAGTTGTCCGTATTTCACCAGTCAGCGAATTATTTTTTGGCGATGTTATAACCTTGTCGTGTCGCAAAGTTATCGACGCTTCACCAATTAACGAATCCTCTTTTGGTGGTGTCATAACCTTGTCATGTTACAAAGTTATCGACGCTTCACCAATTAACGAATCCTCTTTTGGTGATGTCATAACCTTCTCATGTTACAAAGTTATTGACGCTTCACCAATTAACGAATCCTCTTTTGGTGATGTCATAACCGTCTCGTGTTACAAAGTTATTGACGATTCACCAATCACTAATTCTTTTTTGGTGATGTCGAATGTAAGTTTTCGGTTTCCAGTATTGATAAAGAAAACGTGTAATATTTTTATTTAACGTGCACAAGCGATAGCGGCGGCGATACAATCACAAAGGCCGAACGAGACAAACGTAACGGTGCGGAGCCGAGAGCGTGCGCGGGAGCAGGACAGGACACGCCCGCACTCACTGTATCCACCCTACCACGTAGCTGCGGCTGCGGGTGAACTGCGTCGAGCGACGTACGCGACCACCTGATGATTATTTACTCAATTATTATTGCTTTCTCTATTAATGATCTATCTACTTGTACAGTATACCATACTAGCTAACTCTTACCGTGCAATCCTAACACACTTCCAAAGACAAATATGTACTATATACAATGATATTATAACTAAAAATGTGTAGACACGTTACCTTCATGATATTTTGACAAAACAAATGGCACTAAAACGCACACATACGTTAACGATCTTAAATAAAATGTGGAAGAAAGATGACATATATTCTTAATATGGGCGGTGAAAAAGAAACGGTTATCTGTTGCTTAGATACAGGTGGATTAACGGGGCAGCCGTTAAAAAGAAGCTAGCTAGGCAAGTTCTAACAAGGCGCTGTCGAAGCGTTTATGACCTATCTATAGTTATAATATCATTGACTATATACACTGACAATTCAATTGAGACGTTACGTTTCATAATTAACTATTATATCGGCACGCTTTAATGGGCATTGTGACGAAAAAAATATAAATCAAATTCTGCTGTTTCCTATTAAGCATTGATGCGAAATTACTAAAAGTGGTAGTTGTGCTGGCCAGCGATCCTACGCATATAATTATACCATATAGGATGAATTATATATATATATATATATATATAAAGAAAATTATTTCTTTAATGTGAATGTGCGCGCGCACTGTTTGTTCAACGTTTGTCAAACGATCTGTCATTTTTGTCTAAGACGAAGAACGCATGCAGAATTTATTTTTGTGAGATTAATTTTGTGTTTTATTAAATTGTATAAATTGAGAGGTGGACAATAAACTTTTATTGTCGTTTCTTCATTTTTCAGGTAAGATAGTGTTATTATGTAAATATTGTATGAGTATGTAAACTACTTGATAAATAAAAATTTCATACTTAATTTTTCAGAGAAACAAATGAGTTTTATTGTGCCTCTTAAAACCAAATTATAATTAAGTGTCTTATATATATTATATACATTTCGAATTTTGAAAAATAATAAATGCCATGTTGTCTATAAATATGTAAAGGACGCTGTTTACGGGACCATATCATATAGTTAGATATTGTCGTAGTTCTTTCTGAAAATTTGAGAACAGTATCTTACTATTATATGCCGCAAACATCAAAAATGGTGTACATTTTGCATTTTTCGAAAAAAAAAAAATTATGCCCTTAGAACTTTCGAAAATTAACGTGCCCGCAACACGGAAATGACAAAATTAAGCCTGGTTATACATATATACAATTTAGATATCAGTTACTAACTTAATTTCTAAAATTATATATTCGATAAATTTTAGGACTAACTGCAACGTCACTATTGATAATAAAGAACAGCAACTTGCTTTTTTAAACGTAGTTATTAATTTATACGAGACTCCATGAGCGGCTGAACGTCAAAATGGCCATCATAGCGTGCCGCCACTGTAATACCAATTTTAGCAGCTCATAAGATTTTTAGTTCGTTTTAAAAGATATCTGAAAATCCAATATATTTTTATTTGTTTAAAATTAGAAGATATGTAAAAAGCTATAAATCCTGTGAATCTGTATAATTGGACTTGGTTTATTATGAAAGGTTACATCGCAATTATTCCCTTACCATACGCACTGAAGATGACACAGAAGACACAAATAACACCAATATACATAACATAACAGTTTTCGACAGATGGTAAAAAACATATATCGCGCCTCGAATCAAACTATCTAAATTTGAATTTCTTGCGGGATATTAGTCTGTCATGTAGTGTTTTATATTTTAAACATAATCTTGTGTTATTCCACCCTATATTTCGTAATATTGTTGGCATTTTACGTAACATAATTCGATTACTGTGCACAACTGAAATGGATCAAAAATAATACCTCGGTACATGAATTCTGAGATGCCACAAAAACTCCATGGAAAGTTCTAACAAGGGAGCCACCATCTTGTTATAATATTAAAATTATTACAAGACACTTGTAATATTATCTACTGGACAATGGCAGTGACAATCTAGCAATTCGTAGCCAAAATTAAAATCGAATGCATGTGTTGATATTATGTTATTTAAGAATTAAGACGTTGTTGTATATAACGGTGAGTAAAATTTACAATAAAAATGTGTATCAAAGCTTAAAAGATAATATCTTTAATAGTAATGTAGCTAAATGGTATTATATATTTCTACTACTTATGATCTGTCCTCATACCTATAGACACTAGAGTAAAATGATTGGGATATTGGACTATTTACATACATGAAAATTAGATACAATATGGGCTCAAACTTTAAATGTAAATAGGTCAAACAATTCATATACATTCTAATATTCACATGCAAATAGGACTTCGTTTTAAAAAAAACTGTTTTAAATACTTAATACTAGTTGTAATATGGTACAGTGTTTTTAAAATAACTTAGTATTTTAATTTACCCCTATAAATAAAAATTAATATCAATAAAAATGATAATAAGTTATTTCGCAACAAATTCCGTTAAAAATAGTCCTAACCCTACAGGAAAATAGCTGGAACGTCGAGATATGAAATAGCATGATAGAACAAATCATTAAAGCTGAAGTAATTGGTCTTCCTTATACAAATATACTAAAAACCAATTAAATAGGGTAGTATATACAATAGTTATTGTTGTCGTACAAGAATATGATAGATATATGATGAGAAATTTGTACCCAAATCCGTAATTATTTTACAAAGCTTACAGAAAATAAAGACAGACTATAGAAGTGAAACTTCTGTATGACAGGGAAACATTTTAATTCAAAGAAAAAAAAACAACGTGAAGCGGTGTTCCCACGCGGTCACCCATCCAAGTACAGGCCGCGCCCTATGTTGCTTAACTTCGATGATCGGACGAGAACCGGTGTTGTCAACACTCTAACCGACACAATGTTTACCCTCACCACTTTTCGTTACACAAAAATGTTGCGGATCAAAATTTCAAAGTACGGGAAGGTTACCATACGCAGTTTCACTTCAAAAAATTCGATGTAAGCTTATATAATGTACAGCTATGAAATACACTAATGATGTTTAGAGTCAATTATATTATAATTAAAAAGCTGTAAATACGTCATAAGCATTTCGACAGAGCCTTGTTAACACTTGGCTAGTTAGCCAGAGTCTAAAATATGACGATTGCCCCGTATCGTAGCAACATATAACTATTTCTTTCTCACCATCGATATTGAGAATATGCCATCTTACTTCCACATTTTACCTAAGACAGAGTGGCGTTACAATATTACTTTACGTATGTGTGCGTTACCGTGCCATTTGTTTTGTCAAAATATCTTGTAGGTCGTTTTTAGTTATAATATCATTGTTTAGAGTCGATATTTACTTACCAGATGTGACGATTTAAATTTCTAAGCGCTGTTCTGGCTCCGGCGCTGCTGGCGTACTGCAATGCATAACATAAAGGGATAGAGGGCAGACGTTAAATACGGGCACATAAAAAAAAATGTTGACATTCACTTTCAAGCCACAGTGTATATTGTTATAAATTAATTTATTTAATAAACTCTTATTTCATTTATTTAATTTTTTATACATAAATAGAATGCCCTAATTGAATTATTATAACTAATACATATCAAATTTTTTTTTATATAATGAAAGTGTATGTCGACAAGTTCATAACGCTCGGAATCTTCTAGAATTATCGAAAACATATCACATAGGTGACTACTTAAAAAGTTAAATTACACTAAAAGTAACTAACTCAAGTCACAGGGAAGTATTGTTTTTTAATCGGAGATATAAAAAATCATGCTACAAATTCACGCTGAACGTAGTTAAAAGGTTGCAGACAGACATCATTCGACACATTCCGGTTAGTCGCAGGAACACGCATGCTTCGGGGTATAAAAAAAAATCTAAGTTAGTTATCGGGATTCGCAGTTAACAACGTTAAAACCATTGATACCGTTTCGGATGTTAAACTATTTCACAACAACCGGTACATCGGGAAGCCGACGCTGAACGGCTTAAGCGTTTCTCTGGATTAGCAGAAGCCATTGTGCTGTGAAAAAACGTTATTTCCCGAAGAAAAAAAAGAATAATTTACAAAAAAAAAAAATAGCCTTGCAAATATCGTAAATCGGCCTCTCGGGTGTTTTTTACAGCAATTGAAACAAAAATCGAAAAGAAAAACACTTTTAATTAATGTATATTTTACCGATGTTTAGCGGCCGTTTGTATTATTTTTACGAATCGGTTTCTACGGACCCCTCTCGGCTAAAAATTAAATTGTTATTGTTAAAAAAAAATACGTTCTCTAGATACATTCAAAATATTAGTCGTATCTATTAGAATCGGGTTTAAAATAAGAATGAGAGCAGATCTTTTTTTAATTTACTCAGATAGTATAATTATTTGGAAAGTTATAGAGAATATAGAAATGTGTTAAATATTATAGATATATTGGACGTATTCGATGCATTTATAAAGCGTGGTATATTTTTTAATAAATTCTATTTAGTGCAGTTTTATAGGAATGTCTTTACTAAAGCGATACTATTTTAACCGCAAACTGTGGTTCACCAAATCTTCTTTTTATGTATACATAGAGTTCGAAGACCGTAAACCAAAATATCGATATTATAATATCGATAGAATTAGAATCTTACAGTGAAATCATCTCACATACTTTGTAAAATTTTATGACTTTAGAAATATAAAATAAACGATCGGAAAGCATTGTCTTCGAGTTTTCATTTTGTTCATAACCTGATTTGAGATGGCAACCAAGAATATGGATATTTATAAACAAGAAATTTACAACCGAATGAACAAAAAATATGAAAAGATTTTCTTTAATGTTTACCTCGTATCGATGTTTCTCTTTAACGTAGTACAGTAAAAATCTGTTCTAACGACGTGGAAAGGACTACTCATATTTAGTCGTAATAACCGGGGATGCTTTTGATTAGATCAATATAACCGGTATGTTGTTTTAAACGATGTCGCCATAAACGGTTTTGGCTATATGTTTCGATTCTAATTAGGATCTATAAATCGATATTGCTATATCGATACATCGATAAACTCGAACACTGTTTGATTGTTCGACTGTCAATTACTACAACCGTTCTTTTTTTAAAGAAGACACTTCTATGGTGTCTTAGGGGGCGCTAAGCTAAATTTTAGTTATAAAATTTTGCATAATAAGATGTATCGGAGGAATTGCTATAAAACTGCACAGTGTATAACTATCGACACGCAATCAATCGACACTATATAAGCTGTGTAAGCGAAGTGTGGTTAGAGTTAGAGCCGCGGCTCGTGCGAACACGTTGCTCTGACCTCGCGTGTCTCCCTACTGGCCGCGCGCGCCCGCGCGCAGGTTGTTAAAGAACCTGAACCGGAGTCGCAGCGTTAGGTCTTTCCGTACTGCAATGGACAAACATATACTTCTCAACCACTCCACTACTCTTGCATCGCCGACGAACTGCTTTCCCACATGTTTCTATTGAGAACTTGAACGATTTTTCTTGTAGACCGTATTAAAAAAAGATCGAATCGCCACAAAATCGGTTTCGATAATTTTCGACGAGAAAATGAAAAACTATCGAATCATTCATTCAAGTTCGCAAACGTCACGTCTCTACACATATGTCGGGGGGTAGTGTGGGGGGAAGGGTGGGGGGTCACGCGTGAGTGTATGTGTCGTTATTACGTGACTACTCACGAGTGAGGGTTCGGGTTTATATCTGGCCACTCGGCAAGCACGAATCTCTTCGCTTGCTCGCCGTTTTTATTATCTATACTTTCCAACGCAGATTCTCCGTTGATTTTCTCTACAGTCTTGCCTTCGGGCATTACGGGTATTACTCTTTCTCTCGTATAATCGAATGATTCCGATGAGTTATTATCGATCGGTTTCTCTTTAGCCTCGATAACGAGAGATTTCTCAACGGTTTCCGTATGCACTGGGGGTTGGACTTCCTTCGTGGGCGTGATGGCTTCAGCGCTGGGCGGAGTCATGAAGAAGCTATTGTCGATGCCCACAGCTGGGGGTCGACCTCGAGGCAACCGCAAGCTTAGCGAGGCGCTAGCCCGCTTTTGCACTCGACAATCTGACATCACCACAATCGATTTGACATCGCATGTTTACTCGATTTCAACTTTATGGTATCGATAATCGTGACAACTAAATCGTGATAATAAAAATGAATACAGTGTCGAAATTTTAGACGTTATTGTGGATAATGTGGTCATGTCCGTTGATAGAGGGATGATAGAATCGACCATTATTTCACGCAGTTAATAAAAGGTGAGGTTTGTGAAACGCCATATGATACGTCGTGGGGCATATGAAGGCGTTGTTTATATGTTATATCAAGTGAATTATGAGAAACTAAATACTGGATCATATTTCAATTTATGTTTCCATGTACACTCTTTTATTGGTACCGTTCTTAATATTTATATATAAGCATACAGTATTTAATTTGAAATGTTAGCACGATAGTGAGTGTGTGAACGGTTACTGTGTAGTGATGCAATGGCCGCCGTGATGCCGCTCAGTGGCGCCATCTGTGTCGCAATAATGCTAGTTAGCTATTTATATACACTGTTGTTCGTATTCCTTCGATGATCAACGACCGAGTTAAATGATATTTATTCGATAAAACATGATTATGATGATTTAATCGATTATCTTTTAATGACGTGAATATTCATTTATCGAATATTTAAAACAAATGTTATGTAGATTTATGAATGCGCGATTAATTCCTGAAAATGTTTTACGATGTATTAATATGGAGTTACATTTCAGCAAAATCCGATATTACATTGTTTTGCTATTTTTTTTGTTAAAATGTAACTATATCCCATGCGCTTAAATATAAGTCTGTAAAAAAAAATCATAAGATATTCTTAATTTTAAATAATAATTAAAGCATCGCAAAATATAAAATAATAAGTAAAACAAAATTAAAAATTTTACTATGTTGAAAACCATTTTGGTATTTCTACAAAGTGTTAACATAATGTAGCAGCTTGGTCTTGGTTTGTTTCTTGCAGTCAATAATTACCTTTACTTTAGAAATTAATAATATTATCGGATTAACGGATTAGTAATTGAAAACATCATAAAAACACTATTCCCGGTCACTCATTCAAAAATTAACTGACGTAATCCTTACACACACATTCTTCCATATTTTTGATGATTTTTATCAGTCTATATTTCACCATACGGACTTGAAGAATACCATCATTGTCCACCACTGAAGTACCAAGTCCTGTCATTTTACAACCATGATAAAATATTATAACCCTGTCCGTCGCATATTGAAATGGTATCTCAAAAAATGTACATTACTATTGATATACTATAATGTAACTTTTACTCCCATATATTGGATACCAACTGATTGAGGACATTGAACTGTTCTTAAGGATTTATAGTATTTTAAAAGCGACTCTTCGGTGTCTAGCTAATATTTTTGTATATAATCGGTACGGAGTGTAGAGGTACGGAGAACCATCTCAGTGTATGAAAAAGTTTCCGTCAAAATGCGTTTAATTATAGTGGCACTACGGTAGCAGCAGGGTGAACCTTATTACTCAATTACTTCATCAAGTTTTTATAAAAGTACTATCACGATTTCGACTACCCATAACCATTGCCTATGTTAGCGACATTTAGGGGGGTCTTGGAACTATTTGTCGATGCTTAGATATGAGCACTTTTTCAATATTTCTCCCATAAAGATAGTTCTCCTTACCCCTACGCTCCATAATACCTGGGCACCATATATGAGTTGGTGTTAAGTGTTACCCCTAATCTCCATAATGTTCGGGGACTTTATAATGATTGGGGTAAAGTGTTACCCCTACCCTCATGTTATCCTATACTCGAGGAGCATATAACGATTGGGGTAAAGTGTTACCCCTACCCTCATGTTACCCTATACTCGAGGAGCATATAACGGTTAAGGTAAAATGTTACTCCTATCCTCATATTACCCTATACTCGAAGAGCACATAACGGTTGGGGTAGTGTTACCCCTACCCTCATGTTACCCTATAATCCGGGAGCATATAAATGTTGGGGTAAAGTGTTACTCTAACCCTCATGTTACTCTATACTCGAAGAACATATAACAGTTGGGGTAAACTGTTACCCCTACCCTCATGTTACCCTATACTCGAGGAGCATATAACGGTTGGGGTAAAGTGTTACCCCTACCCTCATGTTACCCTATACTCGAGGAGCATATAACGGTTGGGGTAAAGTGTTACCCCTACCCTCATGTTACCCTATACTCGAAGAGCATGTAACGGTTGGGGTAAAGTGTTACCCCTACTCTTATGTTACCCTATACTAGAAGAACATATAACGGTTAGGGTAAAATATTACCCCTACTCTCATGTTACCCTATACTAGAAGAGCATATAACGGTTGGGGTAAAGTGTTACCCCTACCATCATGTTACCCTATACTCGAGGAGCATATAACGGTTGGGGTAAAGTGTTACCCCTGTCCTCATGTTACCCTATACTCGAAGAAAATATAACGGTTGGGGTAAAGTGTTACCCCCAATTTTCATGATACTCGGGGAGCATATAACGATTGGGGTAGTGTTACCCCTACCCTCATGTTACCCTATACTAGGGGAGCCTATAACGTTGTGTGTAAGGTGGTGTATAGAGGAGGGGTGCAGGTCTCACTTCTATCGATGTTCCTCTGCAGATGCGAGGCGACGCGGTGACGCGCGTCGCTGTACTCGAGGTGCAGGCCGAGCCGCAGCAGCGTCGGGTTCTGCTCCACCAGCTGCGTTATCTCCATCTCGATCTTATTCCCCAGCACTTGCGATCGCTGGAAACCAACATAGACACTTGTTTACACGACACCATACAATTATATGATACGACCGCAAGTGACTAGTTTTAGGGATATGCGAATACTAGAACTAACAAATTATTCGATACCGAATCGAACCGAATAATCCGATTCGGACTATTTCAATAATTCTAAGTATACGAATTATTCAAATAATTTCAATCATGGGAATAATTCAAACAATTTTTTTTTCGAACATACTACGTTATTGACCTGGCACTGAACAGCTTCATCGGACTACCCAATTCGATATTTATCAAATATTAAACAATTATTAATATACAAAAAATAGTTCAATAGACTTGTCTGTCAGCCAAAGGAATTTGAACTAGTTTGAAAAATAATAAATAAGAAAGTTCACTGTTTATCCTATATAATTATTTCAGTTTAAGTTTTTATACAAAAGAAAATAGTTATTAATTTAATAATATTAGTTTAATAATTCTTCCATATTTTAAAAATATTCGATGTTTACATTATTCGAATACTTCGAATCGAACAACGTTATTCGTTTCGATTAAAGCATTATTACACACATTTGAGCGTCAACCGGTGTTATATAAAGTATCAATCAGGATGGTAGGGATATGTGTTAATGTGTATGGGATACAATTGCTGGGGCGGCGGCGTTGCTAAGGTGGCTGCTCCCCAATGTAAGGGGACCGAGTACCGGGTGCCGCCGACTCTATATGGCCCGGTGTGGGCCGACACTCTCGGCGCAGCAAACGTAAGAGTGCATGTGGCATTGAGGGCGATTCAGGGGGTACCATATCGTGCCCTCCATGGCAACCTTCGGACTCGCCGGCTCCCCGCCACGAGAGTAGGAAACGGAGGTACTTGCCGCCGTGTACGAACTCAGGGCGGTAAGGGAGAGAATTGGGGGGAGATTAAGGTCAAGAGTCCTGTCAGAGTGGCTAAACTGCGAAAGAGGTGTGGGGGTGCGCGGGTGTATGTATGTATGTATGTATGTATAGACACCTGGTTGGAGGCACGGAACTCCTCGACGCAGGCGGTGGGCAGGAGCGCGCGCACGAGCTGCACGACGCCGGCGGGGCAGGTGGAGAGGTGAGGGGGTGCGCGGGGGGAGGGAGGGTGTATGTATGTATGTATAGACACCTGGTTGGAGGCGCGGAACTCCTCGACGCAGGCGGTGGGCAGGAGCGCGCGCACGAGCTGCACGACGCCGGCGGGGCAGGGGGAGGGGGGAGGGGGGGCGCGGGGGGGGGGAGGGAGGGTGTATGTATGTATGTATAGACACCTGGTTGGAGGCGCGGAACTCCTCGACGCAGGCGGTGGGCAGGAGCGCGCGCACGAGCTGCACGACGCCGGCGGGGCAGGTGGAGAGGTGAGGGGGTGCGCGGGGGGAGGGAGGGTGTATGTATGTATGTATAGACACCTGGTTGGAGGCGCGGAACTCCTCGACGCAGGCGGTGGGCAGGAGCGCGCGCACGAGCTGCACGACGCCGGCGGGGGAGATGAAGTTGGTCTCGACGTTGACGACGCGCAGCGCGGAGTTCTGCTGCAGCGCGTCCGCGAGCAGCTGCGCCGTGCGGTCGTTCAGCCCCACGTTCACCAGCGACAGCACCTCCAGGTGCGTGTTCGTCTTCAGACCCTCGAACAGCTTCTCCAGCTTCTCATCGCTTATGTTCTGACGATTTACAAGCATTACACGATTTTAATACTTTCTTATTTATTTCTATCACTAGTCTATACAAATAAATAAAATATAATAAAATAATAAATAAAATGTCCATTTGTAATGAGAAAATAACAGATTCTTTTTAATGGTATATATGAAACTCTACATTTTGTTATAAGTAACAAAAAACAATTTTTAGAACCTTTACTGCCAATCTGTTGGGTAAACTCCGAAACATTTGGACCGAGTTTGATGGGACTTTCACTAACAGATAGCTCATGTTATAAGGAATAACTCAGGCAACTTTTAACTTAAGAAAAACGTAAAATAGAAAGCAGGTAGAAAATGGGTCATGGGATGATAATAATCGCAAAATTTTCATCATAAACATCCTTATTGACTTGCCTGATCTTTATCGCGTCAAATATAATATAGTCTCATACCTTAATGTTATTCCAATTGAGGTCAGTTAGCTTTTGATCGTTCTGTTGCACCCTCGTGATTGTGTCATCTGGGTCTGTGTCGTTGGGGGGGTCCATTGGGAATACCTAGAAAAAAAAGCAGTGTGCCAAAGATACATTACAGAAGTGAAATAAAGTTTTGTATTAAGGGAAACATGTAAAAAATACAACAAAAAGACAACGCCACGTGATGTTCCCACACGGTCACCCATCCAAGTACTGACCACTCCCAAAGTTGCTTAACTTCGGTGATCGAACGAGAACCAGTGTTTCGAGCACTGTACACGACAGTGTTTACCCCCACCAATTTCCATCACACAAAAAGGTTGCGGATCAAAACTTCAAAGCTCTCCCATAAGAAGTTTCACTTCAAAAATGATATTAAATTATTACTACAGTAAAATTAATAACTGTATCACAATATACACAATGAACATCCATTGTTCCTACTATGAGTTTGAGTGTGGGCAAAGTGAGGTTTCCCTTTATTAACCATTATTATAACACGAATCATAGTTATTGAGAATAATAATAACGGCCAACTAATAACGAACAGCAGAATAATGTCTTAAATTGCTCGTTATCGATTCGTAGGAATAACGCTTTATATTATTAATTATTATTGCTATGTATTACATGAGATTAATAATACATCCTTCATTGAGTTGCTAACGAAATCTGGTTTATTTTACAATATACCTATATACTGTTGAATATTAACTACCTACATTACATCTCCCTCCTTATGAGATTTTACAATACAATTGTAAACTTGACTTGTATAACAGTAATATACATATGTAATATACATATGTATTGATTAAAAGTGCCAACTTATGTAATACATTATACGTTTTCGTTTACCTTCTGTTTAGTAGCTTTCGTGATACCGTCCCAGCCGAGGCCGACAGGTTGTCCCTTGTTCAGCAGAGACGCGTGGTACTGGTCCTGGTTCATCATCGAGTGGAAACCGAGGATAGCTGAAGACACAAGAGACAATATCTTTATATATATATATACAATTCTTTCGTCCGTGTGCTGAACAGATTTTAATGTGTGTTTTTCGTGGGTATACATGTGGATTCAAGAATGTTTTGGATTCACAATTAGAGCTGGTAAGTGGCGGTGTAGTTGACGACTTTTAGGATTTTTATGTTTTAAAGGCAGGACAAAGTTAAAAGTTCTTTGTTATTTCAAGATTACTATTAATCAAAACCTATACGGTGTTATTACAAAAAAGTTAAATATATATTGAATATTTGCTTTAAAAAGGTTCGATTTAAATACACCGCTGTCGCTGAATGTTCGCCATCTTGCTCTTTTGTCTCGCTTTAGATACGTTAGGTTAGACTTGCGAAAAAGGATAACGCGAACTTTTTGAAGGTGGTAGAACCACACTGTAGTTATTACTATTTTCAGCATGAATGGGTCGACTCGAACGTAGTACCACCTTCTCACAAAACACCGACGTGAAGTAACAGTGCTTGCATTGTTGCGTTTCGTTCGGTAAGTGAGAGCGCCGGAGGCCCACCTCCTTTCCCCCTTTCGCTTCCCCTTTCTCCTTTCCCTATCTTTCCCCCATACACAGGCTGGCAACGCACTTGTGACTCCCCTGGTGTTGCTAGTGTCTATGGACGGTGGTGATCACTTAACATCAGGTGACCCACCTGTTCGTTTGCCGCCTTTTGACATAAAAAAAAAATGCACAAAGTG
>MU158795.1:2587720-2609015 GCA_015888305.1 Antheraea pernyi
GCAGTACTTGCATTGTTGCGTTTCGTTCGGTCAGTGAGAGCGCCGAAGGCCCACCTCCCTTCCCCCTTTCCCTTCCCCTTCCCCCTCCTCCATACACAGGCTAGCAACGCACTGGCGACTCATCACTTAACATCAGATGACCCACCTGTTCGTTTGCCTCCTTTTGACATAAAAAAAAAACTTGCCTCGGGCGAGCGTGGTGCATTTAATTCGAAATCTTTTTAAACCAAGTGTTTAACTTTTTTGTAATAACACCGATATTTTTTTGCTTTTTCTTTGGTTATAGGTTTTCACAATTGACCACAATCTCACCTACTATTAAATTACAATGTGACTAAAATGGTACCACACTATGCCTAGAGAGGCTCGCTGACAAGCTCAGCTGGTGGAACACAGATATTCAGTTTCGCTACAAATATTCTACTTGATAATGGTAGTTCTTCAGACTACGTATTATTTGCTTATTTGCTATTATCAATTACTGCAGCACAAGTGGCGAAATATAGATGTTCGCATGACTTGGACCATTCAAGTTTGCAATTATTTTTTCAAATTACTTCTAACATCATCAATAATCTGTTGTAAAGAGGAAGAACTGTTGCTATGTAATAAATACTAAACACACAACGGAATGTTAAAAATATATCATTGCAAATTGTAAACCGTGCCAAATCAAACTAAATGCATCTCACGTATAAAAACGCGCTGGATAATAAACTGACGCAAATTTTTAAATCATTAAACCTTAGTCCCACTCCACTAATATAAATCATCTGTAGAAAGAATTACAAGGTAATTTTTTTTATGTATTTTCTTGTAATTAAGCCCAGGGATTGTGCAATCAGATATGGACAATACTGGATTATTGCCAAACGTTATAAACACAGCATTTAACTACGGAATATTACATTGTATACGTTTTATTGAGTCCTTGGGACGAATAGTTTATTGTCACTGGTATTTCCGTCAGTAAATGAATTAGATTAGTCTTATATAAATTGTATTTTAATGGAGACTCATTAAAGCAGATTAATTTAGTGTAACATATTATGATATGACGGCTTTTTCGTTGAATTGAGAAAACATAAATTCAATCTTTGCACAATTTAATCTATACTAATATATAAAGCTGAAGAGTTTGTTTGTTTGTTTATTTGGTTGGTTGAACATGCTAATATTAAGAACTACAGGTCCGATTTGTAAAATTCTTTCGGTGTTAGATAGTTTATTTATCGAGGAAGGCTATAGGCTATATATCATCACGCTAAGACCAATAGGAGCGCCAATGAAGAATGTTTAAAAATCGGGCATTTTTTGCCTTTTGAGATTTGCTTTCGCTGCGCGTTAGCACCTATTATATACGTTGCCATGGTTTATTTGGTGTTCCTATTCAAAAAGTTTATTCTACGTTAGTTTTTATTCCAATTTTTTATTTGTACTCTATTACGTATTATAAAAATAAAGTGTATGTCGAATTAAAATAACAACTTTTTGGTGAATGGATATAGCTACAAATAACAAAAAAAAAATGTTTCTTTTATATCCCGTCGGTATTTTTATATTTTCTCTGTTTGTTTGTTCCTGGTAATCTCCAATACGGCTGTACCTATTTTAATGGGAATTTTACTGGCAGATAGCCGAAATTATACTCTATTTATAATCATATTCTATTTTATTTGCTCGGCTTTCTCCGCATTGCTCTATCCAAAACGGTTGGACCGATTTTCTCGGGGTATTCACTGGTAGATAGCAGACCTCATAAAAAGTAATTTAGGTTTTTTATTCTCCTTCGGCCGCAGTGGAATATCCGAAATGCCTGAACTGATTTTCACGGAACTTTCACGGCCAGATAACTCAAAATGAGAAGTAACTTAGACTATTTTATTCTGTTAGTCAAGACTTCGTAGTATTGTTGAACTGTTACGCGTGAATTGGTCCGTGTGAAATTAATCAAAAATATGTTGTTTACTGTAAACAAGCGCGTGAGATGTGCGCTCTACTGGACTCAAAGAATAAATATACGTCATTGAAAGTCATATATTTTTATGTAATTTGAATTATATTATCTTTTTGGTAAATGTAGCGGCTATTTTGTTTTATTTACCGCGTTTGCGTCTACATAACTCAGTGATTATGGCAACGTATAAGAATAACACAGTTATATCAACAATATTATATCAATATAAAAAAATATTTAACACATATTGTTCGACAATGTACAGCTTAACATTTTCATTACTCTCTTATATATGTTGTGTTAGTGAGCACTGAGGGTGGTATATAGTAGGTTAAAGTTTCAGGTATGTTACTGATGATAAATCCCATCCCATTCGATATACTATTAGTATTCACATATCTAATCAACACGTTACATTAGATGGCGTGTGTGTCATAGTTACAAATGTTTCTGAAAAAGCATTTCTGTAATGTACCCACCTACTTACAATTTTAAATTTAAAGAAATTTAAAATAAAAATTTACATTAAAAAAAACGTGCGGATCCGCGGGCAACAGCTAGTGTTTTATAAAATGAACATATATCTTGCCTAACATATTCGCCAACATAACTGTAAGTCACACATTTGTAAATAAGGTTTATAGCTTGCAAGGGTCGAAATCTTTAAAAAAATATAATTATTTCATTAAAATGTTTATCCCTGACAATTTTAATACTGTCATTGTTTTGACCATGCTTACTTTTCTATTAATTCCAGACTATTTCTTCTTCTCTTTAAGTGACAATGCAGAAGTATTTGCCAGTATCAAATTTAAAATTCAACTGATATTGATAAAATATCTTAAAACTGCTTATTTTAATCTATCATGCATTGGTGTTTATTTCTGAACCATATACTAGAACATAAAATTGTATAACACTGGTGGCATATTAAGTAATATAATTAGAATTGTATATAATTTACGTATATTAAAAATAAGAACATGGAACATGAATCATGACATGACACAGAAACTAACCGTAAAGGTCTCAACATAGAGCCACCAATTTGCCACCACTGTTACAATTTGAAAAGAACTTTATGGTATAACATAATCAGTTATCCACTTGATATTGGTTGTATTAATACTTATTAAACAGGGGAAAATTGTGAAAATAGAAACAAAAATAGATAAATAAACAAAAAATACCAGCTAAATCTATGATTTCCTCCTGGGTGGCTGTACCGAGCGCTTGTTCGTATTCATCGCCGAGGTCAATCGTGATCTGCTCCTCCGCTTCGCGCACCTTCTCAGGTGGCGGCGGCGGTATCCACTGTAATATATGCACAAAAAATCTTTCCATTTATTCTATCTTGACAAAGCATGTTTGAAGTCCCAGCATCTGATTCAACCAATAGCATCAACACTCACATTTCTGTATTCTGGTCTGAACAATGTGGTGGACAAAATACACAAACAGTACACAATAAAAATGATCAAAAACTTATATACGATTTGCGCAGTACCGCTGTATGCATACATACATAGCTATAACTGTGCATTTATAACCAACAATGTTAGTTCGAAACTCATATTATAGAGGCGCTGATTGGAAAGAACGAGTGCGACCTCTATTTATATAACGTACTCTGTGGTACTTAAAGCTAAGAATAACTGATTTTAGTAAGAACTGTGGTGCTAACAACAGTTGGTCTTAATATCCAAACTATATGCCCTTTTTAAGAAACTTCAAAATAGTTAAGCTCTTTGTTTTCGTAGTGTGTTTGTGTTACCACGCAATCTGCTTTTAATAGAGCAATGCATACACTCTCAGGAAAGTTTTAGTATACAATATAATTACTAATTATACAGTAATTATAATGAATTTATATAATAGGTATAATTAAAGTGTTGCTACTAATTATTAAAAGAGTTACCATAAATACGTATTATTAAAATTCCTCTTTACACCTTGTAAATTTAATGGTCTCAGTTTCCGATAATTGCATGAGCTTCTTCTGAGCTCAAATTAAGGATACCTATTGTTCTTTACACGGGTTCCAATATATGTAAAACTTTACAAATTTGGTACTACCGGGACAAGCCGTCCAATAAGAAAATAGAATTTGATTCAATTAGTACGCAATATTAATCATTGGTTCACAGTTATCGTTTCTCCAAGTAACATTAACGAATTAGAAAGAGCAAAACAAACAAATCAGAAACAAAAATATCGATGACCGAATCGTTTGTTTTCTAGTGATATGTAGTAAACTCTATTATTTCTAGAATATTCGGTTCATTTAACGCTGTAGGTGATTAACGATTACTCACAGAACGGTAAGAACGGTCGATGTCGGCGTCACGCGTGGGCGTAAAACGCGAATGTGGGCGCAAACTCTTGTCGTTTCAAACAAAACGGACGTTTTACAAATCTTTCTATCAGTGATAACTAAGTTGACGTGAAATATTTCCTCGCCGTAATATGCGAAATAACGTATGATGTCATTAAAACCTGAATGATTCAGTCTCAAAGACATTTTATCCTTGAGTGAATTATCACATAAAGCTATATATTTTCTACGTAGATTCCGGAGTTTCTAATTATTGTTAACTTCAAATTATCTAATTCCACTAATTAATGAACAAACTTCAATACGGATACACTATCTAATTAACATAAAAACTAACTGTTGAAGTTTGATAATGTAGATTTTAGAATCACTAATATTTTTGAACATAGACTAGTCTAATGTATATAAAAAAGTGTGTGTGTATTTATGTACACGCATTAGAAGTTATACTTCTTTAGGGTAAGAAGATAAAAATCATTTAAAAAAAATAATTTTCGCCTTATTCAACGTTTGTAGGAAAAACGACACTAACAATAGAAAAAAGGTATTTAATACATTGAAAGTTTTAATACAAAGAAATACAAACAACAAATACAAAGAAACAAAATGTTGACTATAGCTAACTTCAGGGTGTCGGTTTTTCGTGACGGTGTGCGCGCGCATCGTAAAACTTTACTCTCATCATTTTTCTCTAACGCGCCAAAAGAAGTATAACTTCAAAAAAATTATATCGATCAGATATATTCAATCAACTTTTAGTTTAATTTCTAAGAAATTTGAAGTTATCACGATAGCTTGATTTGTTATAAAGTTATTAAAATTTTAAGAAACTACTATTTTTATATGGAATACGCGTTCAGCAACGTCTTGCCGTGAAGAAGTGGGACAAGCGGTGTGATGCTCTTTATTCCTCCTTACATGAAATATATAGTCAAGATAATAAACGGTACAGACAACGTCGCGGCTATCAGCTAGTCATATAATAGACTCCAATGGAAACTGTAATATGGTGATCGAAAAACCCTTACAGTCTAATGTATTAATTGTTTTCTAAGAAAATACCTCCTAGTTCTATCCTATTGAAAATTGTCTAAGAATTATCCACCCATAAAATTTCTTTAGTGTACAGAGAAATATTATTTAACTCATTATGCAACTATAATTAAGAGGTAATAGAAGCAGTATTTATTAATATTTCTTCTCGTTTTCTTCAATTACATTAATTAACAGAATGTGTTACGTACCCGCCGTAACAGTAATAGTCATTTTCTTTCTTATATATTTTATTATTGTTTATTTTACACTAGACGACCCGTGCCCACTTCGTTGGGCGGTAATACGTAAGCGTGGAATGGTTATTTTGCGCTAAAACGCAGCGGAAGCTCTAATAAGGAAAAAAATACCCCGATATTGCAACATTTTTCATTGCTGCTCCGCTCCTATGGGTCTTAGCGCGTATAGCCTATAACCTTCCCTGATAAATGAGCTATATAACACTGAAATAATTTTCCAAATCGGACCAGTAGTTCCTGAGATTACCCCTTACAACGTCACAAATTTTACCTCTTTATAATATTAGTATAGATTTGCCTTCTGTATATATTGTACTGTGGTAAACACCGGAGCATAATCTGTGCATAGTTCATATAAGGAATGTGGTTGGCGGACCTTGCTGCACGCCCATTGGTGCACGCGCACGAACACCCGCGCCACAACGCCAATTATTTAAAATCGAATAAAACAGTTCTCTGTGAGTGGTCTTACGCGAAAGTTACGATTTTTTCCTGGCGGTTTTACGAGCCCCAAAATTAAAATATTCGCGACAAACCCTATCGTGCAATCGTGCTGTACACGGAACAAACAACCAGCGCCTTGGATATTCAGTATCAAGAATATTGCGGCTCGACACCTCGACGAGAAAGCAGGTACGTCACCACAATATCCCTACTATACATATTTTGGTCCTTCGAGCCGTGTTGTTTATAAAAAACAATCGACAATTTTTTTTTCTAAGAAGTATGCTGAAAATATTGTTCAGGAATTTCAGGATAACGAAAAATGTATCTTGTTAAAACGGCAGCTCTTAATTTTAATATTAACGATTGCTACATCACGATTTCTCATTTTGCAAATAATTAACATATGATTTTTATACAACTTTTCGAAGTTTGTAACTTCTGAACGTCTTATACGACTCATAAAACTAAATCATTATTTGTAAGAAACAAAATGATCCATAAAAAAGATCTGCCGTAACATTCTGATATATCTACTCTTTAGGAAGTTATTCAAGCTTAAAGTTTGAACTTACCAGAAAAATCGAGGTACATAGATAAAGGTTGAAATAATCGACAACTTTTCTTTTTTATTTGTAATTATATTTTTATGAAAAATAATAATTATATTTAGGACATCAATATCAATTTAATAAATCTAAAAGTAGTTTTTAGGATAGAAACACCAATACAGCGGCTTTATTACTTAGTATCTAAGATATTCAAAAGGTTATTAAGAGCAATATTTTACAATGGGTCGGTTAAACCTGCAAAAAAAGTTATAATCTCAGGTAAGTACAACTTTAATCTTAAATAACTTGTGATGGATTAGATATTTATAGTGTTTTATTTGTTACATGAATACGATATGATCTTACGGGTCAGATAAGCAGTTCAGAAGTTTTTTTTCTTTTTTATCTCTTTAATATGGAATTTGTCGCATATCGACTATGAAGCCCCGTAAGAACATCGTATAAATAGTAAATTCTACAATCATTACATTTAATCAAATCTTAAAAGCTAAGCTTGCGATTCTGTATAACATTTTTGCACTCTGAGACAGAGTCTGACAGCATCGAATTACAAATGCCTAATACACATAACTCTCATGGTTTGATTTTGAACTCTTTCTAATTTGAGTAGGTTGGACATACAACAATTGTCATATAAGAAACTGGCGTAGTCCATTCTACTTCGTATTACAGAAATGTATACAATTTCCTTAAATGTTCAGGGTGGACACCCCAGTTTGAACCAGCTAATAACTTTAATAGGTTAATACATTTTGAAACTTTCTTTGTAATTTCACTTATATGAACACAACATCATAAGCTATAATCCAAAAACAAGAAGTTACAAAATTAGTTGTTAGTGGCTGAAAATATATTTTTCCATGTTATCACATGGAAATGAAAAATCGCGTTAGGTCACCTATTAATGTAAGAAATCAAGAGTTGCCGTTTTAACAGTCGTTTATTCGGTATTTATTCAATATCTTCAGGTTATTTTTGTAAAAAAAATAGTCGATCTTTTTGATACAACCTAGACCACTAATGTATGTGTCGGTTTGTTCGAGAATAAAATGCGATCTTCAAGACTCGAATTAGAAAAGCATATAAATGTTAGATGACGTATTCGGAAAAACACCAACGGGCTGGTATAATGCTAGCATCAAACAGGCAGTCATTTCTATTAAACGGTCCATGTCAGATATAATAGTGCTAATTGGAGGCAAATTCGTAATAGTAGCAACCTTCACCATTAAGGGAACGAGGAAGAATATGCTAACATAAATGAAGAATCGCTACAAACGACAAGTAGCGAGTTTTGTTATTCAATGTACTATAATTCATCATTTACCTTCTTGCCTCGTACGACTCCTGCCACGTAGGGTTTCACCTCGGGCCGGTCGGGAGTCTCGAGCGCTTGCTTGTTGATGTGCTCGATCAACTTCTTACGGTTAAGCGGACCTGTGGGGTCTTTCTCACAAGCGTAGTTATTACGCTGTGACGGTGGAAGAAAGTCGTCCTGGAATTATGAAAGAAGAAAACTTAACACTTGTTAAAACCAAAACACACTATTTAAGTCTTTTACCTTAAATATATAAAAATCCTATGTCATGATGAACTCCGAAACCACTCAATCGATCTTCATGAAAGTTGGCATTTATGTATAATATGGTCCAACTTCAGAGATAGGATGATTTATATTTCGATTGATGGCCTCAATATTTTTTAATTACGACTGAAATGATTGTCAATGTTGATTATTGTTATTGTTTGTAAGTTTCACCAGTCTCAAACAGATGGCGCTTTAAATTTGTTTGTTTACATAAAACTGTAGGACTGACTGTTGATGACGACGCACACTGGGCTGAAAATCGGCTTTCATAGACTTAGGGACTTTTATTTTTAAGTATCGTTTTTTTGCTTGGAATAGCTTCAGTATACTGTTATTATACTAATATACTCACTTGAGTTAATTTGGTTTAAAAACTGACAAGTTATATTTTACTTACGAAAAATTTGTATGAAGCTGACATGAAAAATCAGGATATCTCTGGAAGCGCAAAGAAAACCGTAATATCCTTTAATACGGTTATAGTACTAATTATTTATGATTTTTTGTCATACTTTATATTACGGTCACGGCTGCGATTTTAAAAAAAAAAAAGTCAAATATTTTATTTCACTCTTTTGTGACTTGGATACTTTTCAATGTTAATTTTTAGAGTTAATATGTTACAAAATTGTATTATACTATCCTTTAGCATTATTTTTCAACTAGAGACTATTAACATATTTTTTTCTGAATTCAAAGATAAACTTTTTATTATACATTCAGCATACAATTGTATACAACACACGTAAAGTTTGACTAAATAAATTATAATCTTGAAATTAATTCATCAACTGACTTAAAAATAATATGTTTAAACTAAGAGATTATTAAGGTGGAACTGTGAAAAAAGATCTCATTAATTAGTAAATGAGTTTAAATAGTTAAACTTATTAAGTTTAATATGGCTTGAAAGTCTTGAAAGGCTGTCGCCCAATCGAATTATGGGTCCTCAAAACTATACTTCGTAACTGAATAGGTTATTCTCATTTTTAAGCATCATAAAATCCAAGTTGGTTTATAAACTTTGCAATTTATGGCCATAGTCACAGCACTTATAAAGTTTAGAATAAAGTCTAAAATCGTTTCCTGCTACTCTATACTAAAGCACGCCTCAATAAAGGTTTTCCAAACGAAGACTTTCAAGCCATATTAAACTTAATAAGTTTAACTATTTAAACTCATTTACTAATTAATGAGATCTTTTTTCACAGTTCCACCTTAATAATCTCTTAGTTTAAACATATTATTTTTAAGTCAGTTGATGAATTAATTTCAAGATTATAATTTATTTAGTCAAACTTTACGTGTGTTGTATACAATTGTATGCTGAATGTATAATAAAAAGTTTATCTTTGAATTCAGAAAAAAATATGTTAATAGTCTCTAGTTGAAAAATAATGCTAAAGGATAGTATAATACAATTTTGTAATATATTAACTCTAAAAATTAACATTGAAAGTGTCCTAGTCGCAAAAGAGTGAAATAAAATATTTGACTTTATTTTTTAAAAAAATCGCAGTCGTGACCGTAATATAAAGTATGACAAAAAATCATAAATAATTAGTACTATAACCGTATGAAAGGATATTACGGTTTTCTTTGCGCTTCCAGAGATATCCTGATTTTTCATGTCAGCTTCATACAAATTTTTCGTAAATAAAATATAACTTGTCAGTTTTTAAACCAAATTAACTCAAGTGGGTATATTAGTATAATAACAGTATACTGAAGCTATTCCAAGCAAAAAAACGACACTTAAAAATAAAAGTTTCTAAGTCTATGAAAGCCGATTTTCAGCCCAGTGTGCGACGCCACGTTTTAACTCTGAATTTTTTTTCAACTTCAATTTATTTTATGGCACACGTGTTTTATGAAATTCAACATAGCCACAGCAACGCGTGGCCTGATCTGCTAAATTTTCTATAAATAAGCTTGCGTTATTGGACCATATTTTGTATAATGTAGCTTAATTATTACGCACATGCGAAGTGGAGAGGAAATAATAACAATAACAATGGAGTATACATTCTTATATTACAAAAAGTATCTGGTAAGTTCAAAAAGGGAGGTCACCATCTTATTGAAAAATTGAACTCATCACACTTTGTAATAATAATAATCCAATTGATAATGTCAACAATTATCTTAAATAAAGAGGATTAGTTATCAAAGTCAGAAGAAGATACACTATCATATATGTATACAATTGTTTTTTTTTGTCTTCTATGACATACTTAAAATGAGTTCATTATTCTGATTTTTTTTCAGCTTATAAGAAACCCACTGCAGGGCTATAGGCCACTTCCCGAAGGAAGGTATGGGCGTAATCACCACGCCATCCACCAACGTATTGGTGATTTGAACGCTGAGATCTCTACAGTTGTATGTTTTCCTACATACAGTGGTACTACAAGAACGTTTCTCAGGTTCAGCTTTCCTCACGATGTTTTCCTTCACCATCAGCCGACAGTGTTACCACTTTAAATTAATAAATATACAGAAATTCGTTGGTAAATGCCGAGGTTCGAACCTGAGGACATCGAGTTAATATTCCACCGGTGACATTTAAGCGACACAAATTAACTGTGATTTTATTTTACGATCTGCCTTTAAAAAAGTTATACATGAAAATTACGCCCAATTTGCTTTTACAAATGATTACGAGTGTTACAATAAAAGCATAGCAAAGCGTATCGTTGACTGTGGAATTTAACTACTGCTCTTTTATATAATTATAGACTATAAAAGCCCCATTTTATTTGCATTTCTACAGACGATAGAAAATTAATTACCAGCCTTCATGATTAAGTTTTTTTTTATACTTATATGAGTTTTAGCGTTTGACCACAACCTCATCTGATATTAAATGTCGACGGGGTTTAAGATGGTACACGCACTAAATCTAGACTAGACCTAGACAGCTTTTTCTTTGTCGAAAACTCCGAGTCAGTTACAGGGGTTCGACTGATTATTCGAGGATTTTCCTTGTTCAATGTTTAAATTGTCTCAATACTTGTTCTACGTTTGCATTTATTTAGATACTCTCGAAACAGGACAGATAAATTCTTGTCGATTTAAAAAAGGAATGACGTAATGTTAGGACACGATAATTGGGCCAGAGTAGTTGTAACACGCGTTATAGTGGCACGTTTAAATGTGCCACATTCCGGAATCACTCATTTTATATCCAGTAATTAGGAGGGAAGGGAGGTTTACTTAACTAGTTTGCTACCAGATGTACATGGTGATAAATCCATCTCATAATTCTCTTTATCATGTTTCAAGATCAGCGGAGTGTAAATCCAGTTGCAAAATATACAATGCGATAATATATATACGATAAGAGAGATACGACTCACGATGGTTGTTAAACTCAAAAAATTAATGAGGAAGTATTATTAAGAATAATAATTATTAAGAGAAAAAAAAATATTCTACGTAAATAATTACTAATGAAGTAGGTCATCAGTAAATATTTTAAATTAAAATGAAATGAGCAATATACTTTTCGAAACAAGTGAATTCAACACTAAATTATCATTTCTTATCTTCCTATTTATATAGCAGATACCCAGAACAATAAGTCAAGTTTGAATAAACAATCTGATATCTGTTCATTGAATGATAATCTCAATAATCTCTGAAGTTCACTATAAGAGTTAGTGGGGTGTGCATTATCAAAAGGTAAATTGGATATTAATGGGCAAATTTAGTCCTTATCAAGTCAATAGCAAGCTGATAACGAAGAGTAGGGCGCCATTCTGATTGGTCATCGCGATAGGGTTAATAGATTGAGTCAACAATACAAGGATATGTGCATAAGGTTTGCTTTAAGCCATTTTAATAAATATGCAGAACAACATATAGAATCTATCTATAACTGTAACCGAAGACGCTACTACATTATGTATAGAGTTATCATATTAACATGAAAAATACCTACTTATTACAAAACATCCAATTGGGATTACAGAACACAGGATACAATAAAGAATCTTATAGCCTTTGTACTTATTTACTTTGAAAAAAAAAAAACATGAATACTTAGAAATCAAGACATATAATAAGAATGTGAATGTAATGTGTCTGTACAAATACATTTCAATCAATTTTAGAAATGTCTGTCTATTTGTATGAACATGTATACTACAAAATATGGCATTCAAGAAAACATAAAGCATATCTTCAAGTAACATTTAGTCTTTGTTTCATTAAAATAGGTTCGGTCTATCAAAAGTTATTGTGATTTGAATGATGATGTGACTTAAGTATGAGAGAAATGTAAGTAAGTGGACCTAATACATTCAGATGACTTTATTAATCGCTGTTTTTTACATAAGGTTTTACGTTGACAAAGTCGGGCACAGCTAATATATAATATACATAATCCAAGTACTATTATTTTTTCTTATATCATGCATTGATTTGTAAACTCAACAACAAGTATGAATTTCTTGATTGCGATAGGAAATGATATTACTTTTATAGTTAATTTTTTATAATGTGAAATAATTTTATTTAGAAATAGTTATTGTATTCAACTTTAAACCAATAAAATTAAATAAAACCATTACATGTCAGTAAATGGATGTATGTTATCCTAACAGTTTAACCTTGTCACTTCTCATATTTAATCTTAATATTAGTACAACTGTGTCAATTCAATATTTCAATTCAAACTCTTACGTCAAAGTGTCCTATTAAGTAGGCAGGTTAAGTAGGTAGACAGAAAGGTCAAAACATTTTTACAGTTTTTAGTATGACTATGGCACTATAGCATATGCTATGGCATTTGAAAATTTTCAATGAAAATTCAACCTACATATATATGTCTTACCGACTTATATAACAAGGGCAAAGAGTGAGATACTCAACACTATTTAGACCCAACATACTAAATGTATTAGAGGACATGTAATATGTTATGCAAATATTACACACAACATTGAAATATTATATATCTTTCTATGTTCATAAGTAAATAGTAAGGGAAGTATAATGTTAATAATTATGTAAAAGATCTGCCATTACAGAGCTAAAGTTATTGGAGCATAAACTAGTATAATTAACTATCTACAGTTGATGTTATTTAAAAAGTCATTCTTTATTCATTGTTTTTGTTTTCAATTTTGAAATAGTTTCAATAGGTTAATTATTATAATTGCATTATTATTATGAATTTACAGTCGCACTAGGATTGTACAATTATTATTTATTTCATGAAACACATTTGAGACTTTTTGTCCCACATATAATTTTTAATAGAGTTAACTTTTACATTTATACCTAGAATTTTTTATAAGAATACCTGTGTATGTAAATATGGATTTGAAAATAATAAGTATCAAAAAACTAATTTTGATAATTAACAAAATTATCAAACTTACAGAATAGACATGTAACTTTATCAATAAATACAATCATTACATAGTATAAAACAAAGTCCCCTACCGCGTCTGTATGTCTGTCTGTTCGCGATAAACTCAAAAACTACTGAACGGATCTTCATGCGGTTTTCACCAGTGGATAAAGAAATTCATGAGGAACGTTTTAGTATATAAATTGTCAAGGTTTTATTTTATTATCAGGGTGGGACATCGTCCGCCGGGCCCGCTAGTTTAATTTATAAAACATAAAACATCAATAAGCTGTGTTGTTAGATGGAAACAAGGTAATTTACTTTATGGTATATCTACTAACTGTTTTTGAGTCAAACGAATATAACTTCTATTTATCTTGCTGTATACAAAAAACGTCTATTGAACCCCTTTTAGAATGTAGTAAGATAAACAACACTCTGATCGAAAAACTTTTCATTATTATTCGTTTCCTAAAAACTCATTTAGTAATCATTCTAAACATAACATCAAACTAATTTGGCTGTCCGCCAAAGAATTTGTATTTACATAGTAATAAAAAAAACAATAATAAATGGTAGATAACTTTTTCTTTTGGCTGTACAAGGCAAAATTTAAAATGATAAAAGCCAAGGTGAGCCTCGAGAAAATAATTGTGTGTTGCAATAATTACAACCAGGTATATTGTGAATATGATCATCACAATTACTCTAACTTCATTGAGAGTGACCTTCGTAACCTGTTCACTATACAGAGGTAATTGTGCTGAGATGTGACAACTGAAAATGTATTATTTAAGTTGTTCTATTGTATGTTATAACAAAAGGAAAACACTGTATTAATAGAAATATAAGAATTAAGTATGTATTTACTTATATTTATGTTGGTAAATAATGTCTAAATTACAATATAACAGAATCTAGCTTGTATAATTATAGATTGTAGCCTTAGAATAATGAATTTAACATTACTATAGAATATGAGATCTAATCAGTGTCCCTGTACCATAAGCAATATAGGTGAAAGTTTATATATATCTCATTTTAATTTTATATAATATGGAATAGTGACAACTATATAATGATTTCAAAATAAAGATATTTCTTTAGGGAACAATTTATCCATCTAATTTAAATAAAATATAATTAAAAAATACAAAATACGAGAAAAAGGTTACTCACATCTGGATCAACCTCCTTGGCCAGCATGGTGAGCTCTTCCTGGGATAGTTTCGACAACAATTCGTCTACGTCCACCTCGTCGTAGACTGACAAGTCCCGCCCGTATAACTTGGCCGGGGTCGTCATCGTAGTGGTCTTTGTAGACGAGGATTTCTACGACCAAAAACACTGTGTTACTATACATTTTAACCGACCATTTTCTTATTTACTAACATAAAATCCATACCGTTATGGAATAAATGTCTTTATCTTAAATGGATAAAACATAAAACTCGAGATAAAACAATATAACTTGTCAAGAATTAGTGGTCACCACACCCAGACATTGAATTAAATCGTAACATTTTATTAAACCATATACATTTATATTCAAATATTCATCACTATTTACTTGTTTCAAACGTACATATGTCAAGAAATACTAAAAATTTCTTACATTTCACAAATAAGTCACAACTATTTCTTTGGAACGCTAAACGCAGCTAGCGTCACAAGCGCCCTCTGCAAGTGACAAATATGGACTAAAAAGACATTGTACGACTGAAACAGAGCTAAGTAGTTGATAAGGCAAATCACTATATGGGTGACAGAGATGGAAAATATGAATAGAGAAGGGATTGATAGTTTAGTTTTGGTACAACACACTTAAAAGGAAGATTATGGAATACCGATTTCTTATCAATTCTATATTTTGTACAATTATACTATCTCAATAAAGACATAATAAGTCAAACAATTAAAGATGCGCGAGGGATAAATTATAATACCCATATTAAACAAATATTAATTACTTAAATATTATAATAATGATTATAGGTATTATTAAAGTTAGATATTAATTAAAGAATAGTAAACATTATTAATGTCAAAGTTAACGCACTCTTGTTTTTTGATAGCACTGGGGTCTATCGTAAAATTATTTTAATAGTAATTAGATGTCGACGGCGAAGTCTGAATATTGTAAAACTAGTAATTATATTCAATATCATGAGAGCAGTATAATTAAACTTGATAGTGTTCATTTATAGGAATACCATGATGGTATATTTCATACCAAGAGAGATGTGTTAATTATTATAATTTTGTGATAAAATTGTGCGAATAACTATTATATATTTTTTTAGTTTATATGATTACAAAAGAATCGGAAATACAAATCATTATATACTGATTAATGTACACTAAACAGCCCGTGCCCATTCATACTTAGAGTGTTTCTATTTCTGACCGCATTATTTAATATTAGGTGTGATTGTGATCAAAGGCCGTAAAGCCTATATAACATAAGCGTAATATAATATGACAACTAGGGAGGGTTTATGAACGATTAGACCCACCCAATATGACTTAGATTTAGAAGCCATTTGGGAAATGAAAACGTATTAGTGACAGGTTGCGGTGTAAGCTCTATTACTAATGTATAATGTAATGAAACCTTACAAAACAAAATCCCTTATATATCAAGTGGGGATAAAGAGATTGCAATTGGGAATTAAGTATTTGTTATTAATTTAGATAATATGATTCGCTTTCATTTTTATATTGTAATAATCTGTTATATGTCTGTATGACGCTTCTATATGATCTTCAGAGTAATCTCTAAATACAAAAGTGAGATAAAAATCTATAAAAAAAAATTCAGTAACTAATGGGTATACATAACTCCGTGGTGAATTTGATTCTTACTCATTTCCACATAAATTTCTGTACCTATTGCTATGTAGTCAACTCGCAAATGTTATTTTTTAGCTAAAACCTCTTGATATATGTTTAAGAAGTGTTTTGTAAGATTCTATATGAACAGTAATTAATTTAAAAAATACTTTATTTTTTTACTTTTATAAATACTCCGTCAAAGTAACCAACGAGTTTTAAGCAATATACAGACTATTTGGCAATTAAAAAAAGATAGTGTCAATAACTTTAATTTCCCGCCTTATGAATGATACCATTGTTAGACTATAACGGTACGTGACGCAATAGATTACGCGGTGCGCTTCATATAATGTACCAACGTTATTGAACTCGGAATGTTTAGTAGAGTCGTATACAGATAAGTCGTCGCCCATGTGTCACCACTGTCTGGTCAATTAGATAATAATACCGTTACATATAATGGGCGAGTTGAATTTACAATTATAAAATTTTTGTACTAGCCTAAACTAGTCGTTCCGTTTGCGTATTATCTTAACTTTATTAATTTAACTACATATAGAAGATGATAAAGTGCAGTATTTTTTCTTCTGTATTTGCAAACAATTTTGTTTTTCAACCGACTTTGAAAAAATGTGTTTGTTACTATGTTCGGCTGTATGTATTTTTTTTTAATGTATTCGATATTTTCGTCAATTGTAGACTGATTTAAATGATTCTTTTTTATTTGAATTAGTTATAAGAGGTCCCATATGAATTAGAAGAAAATGTTCAATCCTTAGAAACCCCTAAGAAATATCGTTTATTTGATTTTCATCCACTTCGTCTCTACGTATTTTCGTAAAATTGGAATCGATTTTATACGATAATAACCGAATACCATTCGGTACAGAATTTCCGTACATTTTAGATTTTTCGTAAGTTATTCTAGGCTACTTATATTTTGTATTATACTGAGCCTTGACCATTTATTTTAATTAAAAGTTCATTTCATGCATAGCGAAATGTGTGGTTATAGTAGCTAGTATTTAATATATACTATTTATTTATTGAAATAGAAATGTAAGGTTATGTTAGTTGTATCTATAACTTTTAAGCTTTATTATCACTTTCCAAGATACTAAAAGCATACGTGTAATAGTGTCTGTACCAGATTGAATGGTTGCCTGTCATCCTATGTACTTATAAAGTCGACACAGTGACTTAGTATGTCGCGTTGTGGGATCAGCTAGCCTAGATCTAGCTTATAGGCACAAATAACAGCGACGACTGTCAATAAATCATAGATTTCTCGGTGTTTATAGACAAAAATGACAGCAACGAATGACAATAAATCATAGTTATTTTCGTGTGTACAGGCAAAGATGAAAGCGAAGATTGCCGATAAATTACAAATATCTCGGTGTTTTAGGCAAAAATGACAGCGACGACTGACAATAAATTATAGGCATTCCTTTGTTTACAGGCAAAAATGGCAGCGATGACTACCGATAAATAAAATATGCTTGCCGTTGTGTTTGGATGGCACTGAAGTTACAACCACCAGGAACAAAGCATGTTAATGTAATATTTTACGTGTCATAATTCATTTGATAATTGAATATTTTACAGGAAACAGTTTTATAGCAGATCCTTATTTCACTTTTAATTGGCTACACAATCAGGGTTCTTTGATTGCAATTTATTTTTTATTATATTGACAGATGAGTCGTTAAGTTTGATTCCAAGGCAATAGGCATAGTAATTGTTATTGGGGCTATATTGTGTGTGGTGATAAATAATGCACTTATTACTTTCGATATTGTTTATTAGTTTTTTCCTAATAATGGTCCGGAATGTAATGTAAATGTGCGGCGTCAGAGCCACACAATCATAAATCACAGGCAAAATGAAAACAAAATACGGTAACTATCTATGTATCTAAAAACTAACTTGGCGTCGTAGTTTTACTCCCGTTAAATTAAAAAAAATCTTTACTACTGTTAACGCCGTTAAAGCCTAATGAAACAAGTGACCTATCGTAAACAACATAACTGTTGTGTCGGTAACTGATTTACTCGCGCTGAGATGTGCCTCGTTGATATAGGCATTCACAGTTCGCGGCCATTGTCGGCAATATTGTTCTGGAATCCCAATATGTACTTATTCCGCGGCGTACCACACGGCTCGTTTTCACTTAGCTTAAACTTGTAAGGGCCGGAATGTAAAGTAAGATAACATTACATAAATAGTTTGATAAGAGATCACTAGAAAAAGGGATCTGGTAGAAGACTAACCTGATTTTGGTGTTCCATGGATCGATCAAAATTTATTAAGTAGATCTGACCTAATAATAGCCCCCCAACTTCGTTCAGGACTCATTCCATCAAATAGGTATTTACACCTTATAACAAGCGATCATTACCTAATCACACGGTGTGTGGTGTGGTTGAGGATGTATACCATATTTTGATGGAATATGTTACGATGGCTGTAGGAGTTTGTTTAATATTATTCGATCCATTGGATTCGTTTATGGAACATTTATAATTCGATGCTGTAAGACCCTCTGTCTCAGAACGCAAAAATGTTATACAGAATCACAAGTTTTTAAGATTTGATTAAATTTGATTATCGTGGAATCATTATACTCGAAATGCGACAAAGTCCATATTAAAGAGAAAAAAAGAACTTTATTGACTATAGGTATATTAAATCGTCTTTTGTTTAGTTAAGGACCTAATTCTGAGGAGTATATCTAATCAAATATTAAATTTACCCAGTAGTATTTAAGTAATGCCAGTACAAAAGCAGACCTGTGTCTTTTTTTTTAACTTTAATTTTGGCAACCATTCTTTTGGACTATTATTGCCATCATCGAGTAGTTATTAATATTCCAATTATCGAGTGATTATTTCAATGTCAAAGTTAAGTTCATATTAATGTTCTAACAAGATGGTGGCGCTCTTGTTAAAACTTTCCAGGGAATTTTTGTGGCTTCTCAGAATTCATGCTCGGTGGTATTATTTTCCATTCACTTCACTTATGCACAATAATTGAACTATATTACGTAAAACACCACCAATTTTACAAAATGTACAGTCAAATAACACAAGATTATGAATAAAAAATAAAATCCACTACATGACACACCAAGATCCCGCCAAACACTCCTGTATCGTTTTGTTTATATAGATTTAGCAATCGTTCATGAGAACGTAATTAACATAAATTCAGTCAGTCATAATATTCGTCCGATAGGACAGGAATTAATCCATACTGCCAATTTTGAAGTTGTCAATATAGGTAAGTTCTTATGTATTCTTTATAGGCCTTATCGCCAAATCTTCTATATAATATTTCGTACATTTTCAAAAATCATCTTTTATTTCTGAAGTTGTCAATATAGGTAGTTCTTATTTATTCTTTAGTCAGTTTTATGTCCAAGTTAATGTAAAGGCATGCGCGCCAAATCTTTTCTATGTCTAAATTAGTGTAAAGGCAGAAACGCCAAATCTTATATAATATATTCTTTTTATCTTAGTCTATTTGTTAATAGTAGCGTACTACTATCTTCTTTGTCCAGAGTGTTTGTTAATTTCCATTGTCGAGTAGTTAATTCAATGTTCCAACAAGATGATGGCTCTCTTGTTAGAACTTTCCATGGAGTTTTTGTGGCATCTCAGAATTCATGGCCCGTGGTAATATTTTCCATTCACTTCACGTATGCACAATAAACAAACTTTATTACATAAAACACTACCAATTTTACACAATATAGAGTCAAGTAACACAAGATTATGAATAAAATATAAAATTCACTACATGACAGACCAAAATCCCGCTAAAAACTCCTTACATAAATTCATATTTGCCACGAACGTTTAAGGTTATATCTGTCACGATTAAAAATCGAAAGGATTTTTTTTTTCGAGAAGCAAAGGTATTTGTTATGTTATACTGCTTTAAGGTTATTCATTAAACATAAATTACATATAATCTACAATATGACTTTTTGGCGAGAATTATTTAATCTTTATTCATAAACTTGCATTACTTGCCACTAAATTGTGTAATATAAGTAACATTGAATACAATTTTTGATTATATACACGATATGAATCAATAAGTAAATTATAGTTAAAGTTGGCAATATAAATAATTATATGGAACGTGAGTGTTGAGATGTAACGAAATACAAAATGTTTATGATGTTTATGACAATGTTTTAAGACACATTCTTACAAAAAAGCCAAGATTATTGAAAAGCTGAAACCATTAATATACGCTAACTTTATAATACAATTTTTACCAACTTGATAATGGCAATTCGTTTAATAACAAAGGGTTTCAAAATATAGTAAAAGAACTTGACATATTTAATATATGTTTCCTATATTAACATTGTGAAGTTTAAGAGATTTGTTTGATTGTTTGAACGCGCTAATTTCAAAAAGTATCCAATCCAACTCGGATTATAATTAACTTTTTTGCATTTTATATTATACTCGAGGGCCCGGCAGACATAGTTCTGCCTTTAAAAAAAATCCTAAAAGAGTCAACCGCAGCGCCACCTACCGGTTCCAATTATGAATCTAAACCATTCTCGAATCCACTGGAACACGCACACAAAATTTCATCGATATCGGTCCAGCGGTTAAGGGGAGTTCAGTGACATACACACGTACAGAAGAGATGTATATATAAAGACCAGTAACAGTTCCAGACTTCGTCTGCATTTGTAATGTATAAATTGCGACACTATACATAATCTTTGTGTAACTGTAACAATTTATGCAGCGTACGCTGAGATAGCCCTCATTTTTTCAAACTTATCGTAATAATTTCCTTGCCTAAATAACCTCGCTTTGCGCTGTCTTGATTATAACATTGAATCTGACTAAGGTAAGCTAAACTAGTAATAATATATATATATA
>MU158795.1:2620260-2641758 GCA_015888305.1 Antheraea pernyi
TCTTTCCCTTCCCCTTTCTCCTTTCCTTCCCCTTCCCCCATACACAGGCTGGCAACGCACTTGCGACTCCCCTGGTGTTGCTAGTGTCTATGGATGGTGGTGATCACTTAACATCAGGTGACTCACCTATTCGTTTGCCTCCTTTTGACATAAATAAAAGTCGAACTTTTTCGTTAGTGTTGAGATTAAAACTTACGCAAACTAGTGGAAATAAACGATAGACAGACTAAACAATGAGAAACCTCGCTACGATACAGACGATAAAATACTCTTAACAACGTAATTTTTTTTAAGCAGCTGAAGCGGCTCACTAACCTTACATACGTCTGCATCTCGTGCATCACATATACATTACGAACTGTCCCGACTCTGCAACCTGTTTAGAGCATCTACGAGATTTATAGTTTTTATTAGAACAATCCTCCATACAAGTCCAAACTTGAGCTTTGTGAAGTAGGTACAGTTATTGAGGTGTGAAGATCTATCGCAGTCTGTTCAGGATTCCAAGTCTCGGCGTTCACTGCCAATAAAAACTGACGCGATGCGAAATGTGACGTACGTAAATAATAGATGTTCAGGGAAAAATGTGTTTTTTAAAGTATATTTAGAAATTATACAACAATAATATATTGTAGAAGGTAATGTATTTTTATATAATTATATATAACTAGCAGGCATGGCAGACGTTGTCCTGCCCTGATTATAAAAAAAATCCTTGATAAATTTATACATCTAAACCTTCCTCATTAATTACTTTATTTACTGGTGAAAACCGCATGAAAATCCGTTCAGTAGTTTTTGAGTTTATCGCGAACAGACAGACAGACAGACGCGGTAGGGGACTTTGTTTTATAATATGTAATGATTGTTAAAGGGTTTTTAATATGTTACAAATATCTTCCAAACTGCATTGTCCCTTTTTTTTTATGTCATAGGTGGCAAACGAACAAGTGGGTCACCTGATGTTAAGTGATCACCACCGTCCATGGACACTAACAACACCAGAGGAGTTGCAAGTGCGTTGTCACCCTTTGGAGGAAGGGTTAGGGGAGGGAGAGGAAGAGGAGAGAGGAGAGGGGAGAGAAGGTGGGCCTTCGGCACTCTCACTGACCGAACGAAACGCAACAATGCAAGCACTATTACTTCACGTCGGTTTTCTATGAGAGGGTGGTACAACCCCGGGCGAGCCGACCCATTCATGCTGAAACCAGTAATAGTTTCAACGTGGCTCTACCACCATTAAATGGTAACATGGAACTCCAAATTATTAATATCGTTTAAAATGATCAGTATAAAACTTCATACAATTAGGCATATATATAATCTAGATACTGAAAATGAAATCACATAAGATTACGTTGTTATATTATATGTATTATTGTGCGTTCTTGTAATATTAATTTATTTGTAAATTTCCATATTTTTTGTACTTTATCCTCCAAAATACATAAGATTCCTCTTCATTACTACTTATTATTTTAAACTTAAAGTAAGAAAAAAATGATATAGTTAATGACGTCATAAGCCGACCAAATAAATATACTGAATGTAAATGCATTCAATGTTCTAAAGCAGCTATACTCAACCTACGGCCCACCGGGTCTTTGTAGTTGGCCCCAGTTTTTTAGTTATAATATCATTGAGTTGGCCCTGCCTATTTTTTTTATTGTAGCACGGCAACGTGACTGCACTTAGCCTGATGGTAAGCACAATACAATCCAAAAACAATGGCGACCAACGAGTACATACTGTCCATCGCCGGTCGCCGCTGTCATGCCGGCCTGCGAAAAGCTGGATATGCACCGGCTGATCCCGAAACGCGACCCGCAAAAGCGAATCACTATGACGGGCTTTTTCGCCATATACATGGTGGTTGCGACCCAGTCAGGCTGTAAAACCCTACCACCCCGCTATTGCCATTGCCTCGTTCGTTATCACGTTCAGGTGAGGTTGGCTTGGATGTCTCAATTTTTAGATGTTATTTGACACCCCTTACACCCCAATCACTATGACGGGCTTTTTCGCCATATACATGGTGATTGCGACCCAGGCATTGTTGCTATGTAGAATAAAGGTGTGGTAGTATTTCAGTCCCTAACAACTCATGCACATGTTGTATCAGTCGAAGACATTCAAAATAGATAGAAATATTCTATTAACAAAATTATAGACCTTTCTATGCACGCAGCTTAAACGTTTCTTTTACTGAAAGCAATTTATGTTTCAATAAGTGCGACGGTCGGCAAGTTGTCAGCCATAATTGTCATGCCTGCTAATAATAGACTTATTACCGGGAAAACCACTAGGTAGTTTGATATCAAATGACTAATGGAAAAACAAGCCATACGAGTTAATAAATCACTATTACAGGGTTTATTGAGTGGCAATGACCCTAGATTTTTTTTTATTGTAGCACGGGAAAGGGACTGCAGTATGCCTGATGGTAAGTATAGTACAATCCAAAAAAACAAGGGTGACTACCGAGAGACGAATAATTCATCGCTGTCATGCCGGCCTTCGTAAATGTTTCTTCACGTCACGCTTGAAGGACCCCATGTTATAAGACGGGAGCATACGGGTTGGGAAATTGTTGCACAGCTTCACTCAAGGCACATATTATAGACAGTAAAATATATTTAAAAGTTTACAATTATTGTTATTAGTGATCACCATAAATATTGCACTTATAGAAGTAAGGAGTAAGTGTTAGAAATAAAGGTTTATAAATGCAACGATTCGTCGGAAGCATGTTAAAAAAAATATTTTCATTCAATTTTTTGTTAACACTAAAGTTCACCAAAGCTTCTAAACAAAAAAAGAGAATCGGTTGACAAACATAGGAGAAAAAGGTACAGAAACGAACTGAATCTTCGCTTGGTATTTAGCGGAGCCGTCCCAGAGGTGCGAACAGTTTATTTTCAGCACATGTAATACATTAATTACACTTTATTTTCAATTATTTTAAATTTCGTGCCCACCAGAAATACTCAAAGTAGGCTGAGTAAATTAAATAGATCCCAGATAACACGACCGCAATGCGTTCCTTATGATATAAGGGTTATACCAAGCATGTTTTATTGGACAATCACTTCATTAATACGTTGTTAATTTGAAATTAAGTATTATTTAATTTAATACCTAAATATTTGTAGTTTGCGACCCGCGACACAATGAGTGAAAATTGTGCGTGGCCCATTTAAAAAAAGGTTGAGTACCACTGGTCTAAAGGAATAACATTATAATACGTAGCGATAAGAAAGGTAATTTAATTGTTACACATAAATCTTAATGTATAGTTAAATAGGCCACGCGTGACATTCGATACGGTGCATTTAAACAGTAGTGTTTAGTGACGTCACCGACCTACTATATTGAAGCGTCACATGCAACGCTCTTTATCGTAATTATGATAAATGGCACGAACGAAACGAGTGTGACAAATCAATAAAAAAAAAAGTCGAGGCAGGCAGAAAGACAGCAAATAGAGGTGACAACTCAAAACAATGGAATTTAAACAGTGTTCTCTTCTGATTTTTTAAATGATTTATACTAGGTGTTACGTTAGTCGCTTGCAATATTCTAAGAGATGATAGTTCATGGTCACATTTAACATATAAAATAATAATATCAAAACAAATACCAATAAACAACACAGATAACCTAAGTTAAAGTATGTTCTGAGACTTTCAAAAGTAGTGTGAATTATATAAATTAAATAATTTGTAAATTGAAAATACCATAATAACCACCACACCATAATAACCATAATAACCACCACAAATACCATAATAAGTCTTTAGCCAGTCTGATGCAAGCAGCAAGCGCAATACAGTCGGTCACGCTTACTAGCATGTCATGACGTGACATTATAGATTTAGCTCCTGCCGAAATATACCGCTCAACGCGCCTAAAGAAGTTTTCCCTTCAAAAACTTTGTTGTAATGGTCACCGTAAATGAATGAAGATAGATTTTTTAAACCACTAATAGACGTATCGTTGAAAAGTATCGACAACGAAGCCGAAGATCATTAATCTTTTCTGTTCTATAAAATGGAAACAAAAATAAAATATTTCAACGAAAATTTACGAAAGTGACTTTAGAACGTTTCGAACGCTATAAAGTTATATTTAGAAAATTAATAATACGTTTATGAGTAGCCAGTGGAGCTACGGAGCAACAGTGTTTGTAAATCGGCTACATATTGGCGTACTCTGTGCTTTTGTTAAGAACAAAAACTGACCGAAAAATGCTATAGAGTAGGATACAAATATATCATTACAGTGACTGTATTACGTAGTACTCAAATCATCTATACATTAATGAGCGAAAATAAAAAAGTTCATTACTTTTGTCTCATATGTTTATCAACCCATTCTCTTTATTTGTTTAACATGTTTTAGCTTTAGTGTTTCCAAAACATCTACTATTATGTTTTACCATCGAAGTCTTTATTTATAAGTCGCTATTCGTCATACTTCAGACGTCATACAGCGCTCCTTATGTCTAGAAACTACAATACTCGATACAGTTTTTACTATAAAAATCTAAATGAAGGACAGATAATAATATCTATATATTAACACGTGAAGAAGTTTGTACTTCTGTTTATAGCCGGATTTCGTCCACTGGACAATCATCAGTATTCTTAAAAAATAAATGCTAATACCTTCTCTTTATTTCTCTTGCTAATTATTATAAAACCTAATGCGTGGTATAATAATCTTGAACACTCTGCTTTCACTATATTGTAGAGGAACTGAGGCTGTATTTAAGTGATGCTAATGGTATTAATCTTATTATGGGGGCAATGTTATGTGCAAAACTTTGAACATCTGCTTCTAGAATGCCAATGCAGATGTAGTACAAAGAGACTAGGGCATATAATGCTTTGTAAAAATCTTCGTAATGTGCTATAGATTCCAACTTCTCTCTCCATCTCTTTATATACATTTCGAGTACATTAAGAATGTACTATTTCGTTCTCTCACATCCTAAAACCTATATATATATTTATATTTATCTCTTTTCGTTATACATTTTATCGCACCGTCCCAATAGTAGTTTTACTTAACAAAAAAATATCTTTTATAACTAACGATGAGATGCCTTTTCATATAGCGCTATCGCATACTTAGCATTGCTAACATTGGATGATACAGGTATCTAATTTTTTTTAGATTGCGCTAAATGACATTATCCGTCCGAAGTTCGGTCATCCAGGTACCCTATCGTATAAAGACTTTAATGTATATAAACTAAGCGTAGGTCGGTCAATCAGTCAACAGACATACTATAGTAGAATTAATGCGATTCGGCTCGATACACTTGGTCGACGCCAAGCTTTACCGAGCACGAGCCCATCGTTGAACCACATTAAAAAAAATAAACACGGTGTTGTTGAATAGAACGGCGTATTTTAATTACAAAAAGATCGTATCATACTCGTCTCTTGGTACGGAGGCGAGGCGTGTTGAACTCAACGCTCTATATGCCCCGCACGCGGGTGTCTCATTATGTATTCAATGGTGGTATCGCACAACATAACTGAATGGCCGTGATTTTTTTAATGAGTCGTTGCGCTTTTTTATTAAAATCGTTCATAACTGTATTTAAAAATATGGGGAGTTGAAATTCGCTTAAGTCAGAATATTCATGGTTGTTTATAACAAATTCACTTTATTTTTTTTTGTGAAGTACGAAAAATTGACAGCATTGATTTTTCTTCACATGTATCTGATAAGTAAAATGCACTCCAAAAAGAATAGCGAGCGACGAGAAACTTCTTAGTCATTGTCAGCTGGATGATCCCAAAAATCAACAACCTAAATCGGGTGACATATCACCAGATGGTTTTTTTTTGTCATAAGAGACCAACGGACAGATGGGTTACCTGATGTTAAGTGATCCCCACCGTCCATAGACACTTGCAACACCAGGGGAGTCGCAAGTGCTTTGCCAGCCTCAGGGGGGGGAGGAAGGTGGGCCTCCAGCACTGTTACTTCACATAGGTTTTCTGTGGGTCGGGTGATACTACTCCGGGCGAGCCGACCTATTCATGCTAAAACCAGTAACAGCTTCAACGTGGCTCTACAACCTTGTAAGAAAGGTCATTCGATTTCGGAATGTACAGTCCGCGCCAAATTTTTTGACCGTTCTTAATAGATGCGAAGTTCACAAGTTTATAATACGTACAAATAAATACGTATTATATATAACATTGTATATATATATAATATATATATATATAGATTCCTATAATAATATTTAAACTTTGTTTTGTATAGATTTATTATATATATAACCCGAAATAAAGCCTATATTCAGAGCGACCAAAAAGACTGACGCGGACTGTATACCGAATGCTTTCTGTATGTGACATACTTTAGACATACGTCACTATTATTCTTAATTTCCTAATTTCACGATAAAATAACTTAAAAAAGCAATAAACAAGCCATTTCATAAACAATACATTGTTAAAAAGTCATTAAAACATAATATAATTATCTCCTAATGAGTTACAAACATTTAACCATGATATGATCACTCGCCTTAGCTTATTTGTATTGCATATATAGTTATTGTACTTATTTGGTAAAATATCAGAGTTATTTGTAAACATCATAAAATAACTGACAACATATAAACAGGTAGAGGGAAAATAGTTAAAAATATCTTCCTTCTCTGTTTCGCAACGGGTTTTCTTTATGGTTTTTTGTTTAGCAGGCAATATCAATAAAAAACAGTTTTATTTATTAACATATCCTCTCTCCTGCGCATGTGCACCACACCGCGTAACCCACTTTTCCGCCGCAAGAAACATATCACTGAACGCATAGTGCCTGTAAAAATCGTGATTAATTAAAACTGTAATAAATTTATACTAAAAGGGACATATCAAGATCATTTATCTTATTTATATAAGGACTAAATATCTAAGAAGTAAAACTAAAAAAAAATCGAAATCTAATCAGTAACTTTTCGGTGACGCGCAAAGAGGAAATTATATTTCATTATCACTATACGAAATTCAAATTAACTATAGAGGATTTTCTGAAACTTGAATTCTGGATAACCTTCTCAAAAAACAGAGCTACAGTACGGCTATATGCAGTAGTGCGACCCAAGCTTTGCAGACAACAGCAGAGAGTATAAAAAAAGCAAATAACACTGTAATTGTGCAAGAGAAAATAGCCACGTCAGATTCCACAGCGTCTCATTCATAAGTAGCAGTTGTGTATCTTAGTATCTTGATACTAAGGTTGTGTAATTTCTTAGGCGATTTGCATCTCCATATTTCCTTAAGTAACGGTCTGATAATTCTGGTTGTATTCGTAACAGGTGATTAGAGCTGATCGAGTTCTGCAGTTTTTTGCAATTCTTGCAGTTTAAAACGACAGATAACAATCGAAATGTTTCATTTAAAAAAAGTGTATTATTCGTATTTTGGTTATTTTATTTTATACGCTTATATGCTATCTTTTGTATTTATTAATGTTATAAACTTCTTTTCCTCTCAGAGTATGGGTTATCTCAAGAAGCGAGAAATCTTTCAATAGCTTTTTCAGCTATCTAATTATAAAAAAACTTTTTTCATGAAAACATAACACAGATAAATTGATTACATCTATTACATATATCTACTAAATACCGTACGCAAGTTCACTTCACACCTGTACAATTTTTTAATTCCAAAAAAATCTAGTATCTCATAATGAAATTCGACATAAACTTTTATAAAATATAAACTAAATATTATTTCTATAAACAGTAACTCGAAATCGATTACAATTTCACAGAATAATAATAAAGGAGACGCAATATTTACTTGATACACAAGAAATGCAATCTTAGATACATCTATGGCCTACTACTTCCATATATGCGCAACTCAGTTACTGTCGGTGGGCAATACCAGTTTGCATTTCATTTAATCGTGAGAAAATTTTAAAACACACAGAGATATATTGAAACTATGTCCTTATCCTTAGAAATATTATATAAAATCTATTTTTTATTAATTTACTTCAAAAACAAGGAGGTCTTCAATTCGTCTGTATATATTTTTTCTTTCAGCTGAAGATCCGACTCAGTTGCTAGATTTCGAACTATCCAATACCTATCAAATAAGCTAATATCGCTCCAAACATGATTAAATGGTATTTAAAAAGACTCGTCGATATGATGATATACATAATCATTTGACACGTGTATTTTCCATTAGCACGTATTTTATACATAAATTATTACAAAATCACGTACAATGACACTAACACCGCGATTTTATACGCCATTCACCGCGCCAGCGGATGCCGCGATAATTTTTTTCCAGTTTTAGTGAAATGCCTTTTTATTCTATTAACTTTTGCCTCTCCTTTAGGAAGAAAGCCATACATAATCGATATTTTAGCGGTTACCATGTGCCGTTCTTTGCAAATTTTTCGCATGACTAACTCGGTGTCCCGTTGGTTATAACCAGTTTTTACTCTCTCCGCCGATTAAAGGTAAATATATTTTCTGTTACTTTTGCATTATTAAATAGATAAAAACTTAATCCTATTGAGAATATTTAAAGTACAGTCCGCGCCATATATTTTGACGGTTCTGAATATAGTTTCACAGAACACTTAATGAATAATGAATGTTTAATGATGACATTGTTCAAAATCATACACAACATAACATACTAAACATAGAGAAGTGTTTGGAGATAGATTTTCAACGTGAATTTATAAAAAGCCCTACCTACCATTATGCTATAGTTTTGCTGACGATGATGTCCTTCGTCGACCGTTGTGGTTCTTTGCAGGAATACAAGTCTACGTCGATCAACTAAGACCCAATTGTTTATTTAGGGAAAACATTAACATGAAAGTACAACTCTCGTCAAACTTTTTGACCGCTCTAAATAAAATTGCACAGAACACAAATTCAGGTACAAATACGTATTATACTCTATGTATGACATCCAGATAATCTAAGGATGAACAAATGCCAATTTTAGATTTTTAATATATTATAACTTTGTGTAATGAACAACGTATATTCGGTCAGTCAGGGGAACCAATTAACACTAACACTGTAGGCACTGTGACCATCGAGCAGAGCTTCGCCTTCCAATAAATTCGACATAGAAGTGCCCCCTATAACAACTTGCCTTTCATAGGCCCAACTCTCTAATAGGGTGGTGCTAGCTTGCTTAAATCATTTGAATATCATTTTATTAATAAAAGTATTATAAAGGCCATATTAAATCATTAAAATATATTACATAAATAGAAATCATGACATTTGTTTTATATTATAACTTTTATTCTGAATGGTAAATTGGTCAGTAAATATCACGCGGTTGTACAAAAAATACTTTTCTAACGAAGGCACAAATAATCACATTAGCGTATCTCGTATCTATTAATAATTTCAAGTACCTACCGAGGAACGTAAATTCTGTACTATTTTCTTTACATTATGTTACCATAAGAATATTTCTCGCATTTGTAAACCATCCAACCACGACGAATTTCTATATTACATAATTTATTTATTCTAATGATTATTTAACCTGAGAACACATTGTATAATTAATTATAATTAATAAAATCCAGATGTAGGTATACAAAATAGACTATTATATAAGAAATATTGCGTAAATTGTATATAATATTTTTTATAGCCGTTTGAGAAGACAAATAACTTTCAATATAACAGCCACGCGCGACGCGACGCACTGAATACATAGTTTATATGTAGTTGTATAATATATTACGAAGTTATATTATTAATAGAATGTAACGTAGATATTAGAGTGGGCTTATGACTCATATATGTTGCATTAAAATCGATGGAGTTTTGTTGATTTCAAGAATATCTTCCTTGATATAAATGAAGAATAGGATAGGATAAGCAACAGTTCAAGGGACCGTGATCTTGTTTTCTTTTGTGGAAGTTATTTACTAACCCGAGTTTTTAGCGTATATAAGTACAAGAATGGTCTTAAAATGACGGGACCTGATCAAATTACTCTCATTTACATCGTTTTCCCGCTTACGCAGTTCTCATTCATATTGCACGTATATTTATAATCATTACCTATATATATTCTATCCACTTGAATTACTGCGATGTTTTATAATATTGAAAATAATATACTTAAATACTACTCAACGTATAAGTACAAGATTATGACCATTTAATCCACATTTTTGGTAGATCGTTCTAATTTATTTATTCTTTAGTTTACATTGACGCTATTGCGGGAGTAACTTAGATGCTTAAAAAGTGTTTATGTATATAAGTGGTAACTTATACCTTTTTAGCATACCTTTTCTGGTCATACGATAATGTTAGATGTGTAGTATTATTCTTATTTACCATTTTCATTACATTACCGTAGAACTATCATTTGCTGGCGACTTCACTACTATCGTATACTTGATATATCTCTTGGGAGCTGTACATTTTTTTCTGAGCTAAAGCTACCCTATACCATTTGCTATATCTCTGATAACGTGTATGCAAGATTTTATGATGAATGGTTAAGTAGTTATGGCGTGACAGCATACAAACAAACAAACTCACTATAGCATTTATAATATTAGTTAAGAAATAAGTTTCAAGTGCAAATTCTTGGCTTGTTTAAAAGAAAGAACATTTATTTATTTGACGCTAATGGTGAACAGAATTACATATACTAAAGGGCAAATACAATAAAACGTAATATATATATTAGATGCATATAGCATTACCGTATTGAACATCGAAAGGAACTAAAGATAAAGTATGTGTTATAGTAAATCGCCACAATGTTGATTTTTAATTGAACCTCATAGTAATCCTGATTGTATCGGAAGAAAAAGAGCAGTGATACGCTTCAAGTAAGAGAGAAATATTGCATGAATTCATTGTGATACGCTTCACGTAAGAGAGAAATATTGCATGAATTCATTAAAACTCGTTTTAGGTAGAGAAAATAACAATAAAGCTAAAAATTCTCCGTGCAACATTTTTCTACCACTGCTTTGTTTTGGTCCCAAACGTAATTCGCAACACGTTCAAAGATATAAGACGTACCTACTCACTTAGCTTACAGAATTTAAAACCTAATATTGTATTGAAAAATGAACAGTACATATAAAAAATCGTTTGATGTTTTTATAGCTTGTATCGCTTATGTTATTCATTCTAAATAGTGCAATTTAATATGCTAAATCGAAAGCCTTTCGAATTAGTTCCGTTACGCGAGTTTGCGGAACTCGCAATCCAGTATATTGCACATTAATTATTTGTTCATCATCACCAAATTTAAATTAATATTTATAAGAGAAAAAATCCAACTAGATACAGACTAAAGCATATGCCGAAATGACTGCACTAAAAAATAAGAGAATTGGAGAGTTTTTGATATACATGTACACACTGGCCACATTATTAGACGCACCGTTGTTTGTTTTTTTTTACAAAATAATTGTTTTCGACGAAGTTTATAAACAGTTGTGTTATATTTAATTAGTATTTATTTAATGAACTTTTATACAAGAGATGAATTTGAATTGAAATTGAAGTGAATTGAAATTTGAATGAATTAATCCATGAAAAGAGAAGTGACTAAAGTGGTGATTACAAACAAAACTCAGCTCCTAGAAAATATTATTCATGTTTGGAATCATCATCCTCAAATGCAGAACACAGTACAGTCTTGCATTGATGGCATGCCGCGCAGAATTAAAGCTCTCATAGCTCTCAACAAAATATTAACTTTTCATTACATTTTCTTCATTTTTGTTCGAGAGTTAATAAATACATATCACAGATACTTACGCTATTAATAATATAGTAAATATACATTGTATCTCATAAAAACAATACATCTGTACAGTATCACCTGATAATTAACGTTTTATATAAGATTGTAGGAGCTTCGGCTCACTACTAGAATATTCTAGACTGACACGAACAGCGTAATGATAAAACTCGGAGTGCGTAAAATAGACTGTTTATTAAACTGATCATAATAGGTATATATAGAGACACGAGACATTACATTTATTTGTTCAATTGTTTTTTTTTTTTTTTTCGAACTGACTATGCTATTGACCTGGCAAGGTCTTTACAGCTTCACCGGACTACTTTGTTCAATTGTTTGAACGACATTCTATTTATAATATTTACAAAAGTTTCAGCCAGCCTGCCAAAGAGGATGACATTCTCGGTAGCTACAAGATCTTATGGTGCGTCTAATAATATGGCCAGGGACTGTATTAGTCAACCAGATAAGATATATAAGAGTATGGTGGTATTATTACTGGAATAGAAAAAAAATATATTTGCGTATAGCAAGAACTAGGAATACAAAGTATAGCAAACTAGCGGGCCCGGCGGATTTTGCTCCGCCCTGATAACAAAAAAAAAATACCTTAACAAACTATTTACCTAAACCTTCCTCGTGAATATCACTTTATCTACTGGTGAAAACCGCATGAAAATCCATTCAGTACTTTTGGAGTTTATCGCGAACAGACAGACGTGGCAGAGGATTTTGTTTTATAATATCCAGTGATCATCTTATTTTAAAAGAATGGAATGAGCCGTGTCTGAAAAACTGTTTGAATCTATGTCTACATACATAAATAAGTGTTAGTCATATTGAAATTTGTAAATTGTTTTGGACAAGGTTTTTATACTGTTTACCTTTACTTCCTTAGTAAAAATCTATACTAATATTATATAGTTGCAGGGTTTATTTGTTTGGTTGAACGCGCTATACTTAGGAACTACTGGTCGGATTTGAAAAATTATTTCAGTGTTATAGCTCATTTATCGAGACATATCGAGAGAGGCTATAGGATGTATATCACAGGCTAAGGCCAATAGGCGCGGAGCATCAATGAAGAATTTTTCAAAATCGTTATTTTTCCTTTTGAGAGCTTCCGCTGCGTGCTAGCTTTAGCCTAAAATAACTATTCCACGTGGACGAAGTCGCGGGCAGATGCTAGTCTTTATAAATAAAAATGTATGTTTGTCCTCTATGAATGCTGAAACTACTAATCATAATTGTACAACAACTTTAGTAGCATGTTCTGTGAACGCCTGAGATGGTTCCTGGTGAAAAAAATCTATATCTATCTATACTAATATTATAAAGAGGTAGAGTTTGTGGGTTTGTGAGTTTGTGACGTTGTAAGGGGTAATCTCAGGAACTACTGGTCCGATTTGGAAAATTCTTTCAGTGTTATATAGCTCATTTATCAAGAAAGGTTATAGGCTATATATCATCACGCTAAAATACATAGGAGCGGAGCAGCAATGAAGAATGTTGCAATATCGGGGTATTTTTTCCTTTTTAGAGCTTCCGCTGCGTTTTAGCGCAAAATAACCATTCCACGCTTACATATTACCGCCCAACGAAGTGGGCACAGGTCGGCTAGCATGTATATATAAATGTTAAGTTTACTTTTTACAGCATGTTAATTGATGAAGTTGGTTAGAGGATAATAACATAAAAACTGTAAGCCGGTTAAATTATTGCGTTGTTGCGAGGATAGTAAATGGGGCGTGAAGGTGAGGGCCACAGGGACAGCCCAAGGGATACCGGGAAGACATTCCTTGCCAATATATATATAGGATAATTTGGATTTATAATTGCACCCGATAAGTGTCGTTACTTTCGGGTTCTATGTTTTTTAAGAGTTTTCGCGTTTTGAAGCAAAATGGGAACCGGTAATAACCGATTTGGCGCACACGAAGTTGCGCGGGTTAGCTAGTCTATATTAATATTATAAAGAGGTAAAGTTTGTGAGTTTGTGACGTTGTAAGGGGTAATCTCAGGAAATACTGATTCGATTTGGAAAATTCTTTCTGTGTTATATAGTTCATTTATCAGGGAAGGTTATAGGTTATATATCATCACGCTAAGGCCCATAGGAGTGGAGCAGCAGTGAAGGATGTTGCAAAATCGGGGTATTTTTTCCTTTTCAGAGCTTCCGCTGCGTTTTAGCGCAAAATTCCACGCGTACGAAGTCACGGGCAGAAGCTTAACTAATTCACTAATTATATTATCTATACTAATATCATAAAGAGGTAAAGTTTGTGAGGTTGTAGGTGGTAAAATCTGGGGAGTCGGAGAACAAATGTTAAAACGTTTCTTACGAACGCTGCCTTAACGATGATAGATATATGGTTGAGTTCTAGAAAATAATTGTAGCTTGATAATGCTTATTACCGCCCAACGAAGTGGGCACGGGTCAGCTAGTATGTTATAAATGCGAATGTGAGTTTGTTTGTTACACTTTCACGCCTTAACTAAGCAAACGATTATCGTAAAATTCATTAATTACCTTACATCTCTTCCTTCATGATTAAAGTAATATGAAAATTGTTGTAGTAAATATTAGAATATAGAGAATATAAAAAATAATAGCAACCCCGCACGGAGTCACGTGCGTAGTTACTATATTATAAAATACATTAACAGTTATGTAAGCATTACAAATCGATTAAAAGTATCGGTGAAAATAATTACAATTAAAATTCAATCGAACACTGTAAGTGGTTTGTTCATAACGAATCGATTTGTCTGAATGTTACGGTGTAAATACAAAAGGTAATAAAATTAATTACATCATATGATCGATATTTCTTTTACGATAAGTATCACTTTTGTCGATGTTCTATTTATACGCACGAAGAATTTCATGTCTTAGTTTATTGTGTGAACTACAAATGAATGGCACTTGCAACCCGCATCTGTATTTGCTGTAGTCCGGTGAAGCTGTTAAGACCTCGCTAGGTCAATAGTCAGTTTGATAAAAAAAAACCGCATCTGTATTTGCTGGTTCATAAAACATAGTCGTTTTATAAAGAAGAGTCAAGTGGTTTATACTAAGCGAAAAAAAAAATTATTTTATAAAATTAAAATCATGAGATGGCGCTTATCTAGATTTGAATTACAGTTTTGGAAAACAACCCAGTCTTCGAGAAGAACCGACAAGAACTTTTGTCTTGTTTATAATTTTTCTGTATTATTTTTCCAAATATACAATAGAAAAAAAACTGTTTCCCAATTTATTTTATTGACAATACTATAGTTCGTCAATGGTTAAGAAACCTGGTCTAGTTTATAATTCTTCTGTATTATTTTTTATCCCAAATATACAATAGAAAAAACTGTTTCCCAATTTATTTTATTGACAATACTATAGTTCGTCAATAGTTAAGAGACCTGATCTAGTTTATAAATTATAAATTCTGTATCATTTTTTATCCCAATTATACAATCGAGAAAAAGTAGTTCAAGATTTTTTATTAAAACTAAAGCCCGCCAACAGGTTCTAAATATATAAAAAATAAAGGCAATCGCTTAAGAAACTGGTACTGATCTGTTTTATCGTTATGTTCGTATATTTATGCATACATCGATTCAAAACAGTTTGTTTCTACATTCAGATTATCATCATTGTAATGAAGCGCTGTTTAAAAATATTGTAATAAAAACAAAAACATTCCAAGTAACAAAATAAAACATCCTTGAATATAATTTATTCTTAAGATCACAATCTAAAAATACACAGTTCTTCGCGATTTCGCTACAGTAAATCTGTTATAATGTGAAGTAAGGTGGCCAGGAGATTCCTTGGTCATAGATTCGACAACAAGGTCGCATGAATTCGCCCACATAATTGCTAACATTTATAACAATAATTTCGTCTCGCTTCCTACTTTATGTAGGTCTAGGTAAATAACGAATATACATAATAATTTATATGGAAATGTCACGATTTGATCATATTATTTCACGTGGGAGTGTGGAAACAAGAAAGAAATGTCACAGCAGTTATAAGATCCAGTATAATGGAGAAACATTTTCAGATAAACTATTATCGTGAGCCAGAGCCAATGAGCCAGAAAGGAAAACATCATGAGGAAACATAGCATGATATATTGTTATAATATTAATGGGATAGGGTAATATTGGATTCTAAATTAACATGAATCTGGTCAACATTAAACCGCTGACTTGGATAAAACTTTGATTGTTATTTCAGAAATGAAAGAGTTAACTCTTTGACTACCAATGTATTACAGTGATACTACCAAATGTACTAATGATTAATAAACTTTCACAAAAGGAGGTAACTTAAATCGATTACGCCATGGAAATAAAACGTTGAGAACGGCAAAGGTTTCTGCGACGCTTCATTAAAGAAAAAATAAACTTCCAGAAGTGTCGATTTCTGTGGAGTTTTTGGCGGGATTTTAGTCTGTCGTGTAGTAGATTTTATATTGTATTCATAATCTTGTTTTACTTGACTCTATATTGTGTAAAATTGGTGTTGTTTTATATAATATAGTTCCTTTATTGTGCATAAGTGTTATGAATGGAAAATAGTACCACGGAGCATAAATTCTGAGATGCCACAAGAATTCCCTGGAAAGTTCTAACAAGGGAGCCAGCATCTTATTGGAACGTTGAAATAATCGCACGACACTTTACCTGAATATTCGATCTCCTAACTTGCTCTGATAACTTTAAACCTATCTTTGACTTTATTAACTCCACGCTTGGAGGTATTTGAACAATTTTGTTTTATGATTACTAGAAGATTAAGAAGATAAAAAGATGGATAAAAAATGTACGAAATATTATATAGAAGATTTGGCGTTTATGCATTTACATTAACTTGGACATAGACGAAAACTGGCTAAAGAATACACGACGTTTATTGACAACTTCAGAATTGGCAGTAAGTATGGATTAATTCCTTCGCCTGTCCTATTCGACGAATATTATTACTACTACTACTGACACTTTCTGTTTAAGCAGTCATAATATATATCATTAGATAGTATAAAATAAAGTCCCCTACCGCGTCTGTCTGTCTGTCTGTTCGCGATAAACTCAAAAACTACTGAACGGATTTTATGGGATTTTCACCAGTGGATAAAGTGATTCTTGAGGAAGGCTTTAGTAATAATTTGTCGAGGAGTTTTTTATAATCAGGGTGGGACAACGTCTGCCGGGCCCGCTAGTTTATAAATATTATTAAAAAAATATGTTTATATATCAAAATATGATATGTTTTATTAAATAAATAAAACGGTGCGCTTAATGTTGTCTAATATATTCTTTGTTGTATTTGGGAATATACAAATACACCAAAATAAAATACCGGGATTTAACTCTTATTATTTATAAATAATTGCATAAATACAAACCGAGTATATGAACTTTTATTATTATATTTGGCAACCTACAAATAAATAGTGTATTTATGTATTCTCAGTGGGATAATTATGAAACCGATCGTAAACGTTTTCTTAGAATTTCCGGTGCGTTTTATTATTCCTACTGGTTTATTACTATTCGTATGTCGATATGTTTGAATTTGACCTAAATTCTTCGGATGACGCGTGTTCACCTTTTATTTTGCCCTTGAGTCCGGCCCTCACGAACATGAAGTTTTAATTTATCTTTATTATTATTATTTCCTTTTTTTCTTATGCAAATTATCTGACGTTTGTTAAATTGTACGACGCAGTTGTCATTGTTATTAATTTATTTTCAAAATAACCATTTCAGTCAAAATGTATGAACAATAATTACACACAACACACGAAAACAATAATTAATATGAAATTATTTTTATTATTAGTATATTTAATGTAATATTGTAGGAAACGGGATTGCAATCCAACTAATCTTATGTACAACCTGTACCTAATATATACTCAACTTTAGAAAGTAGAAGAGTAAAATTTAAAAATAAATACGTGCACATTGAAGTTCATACAGATTTATCTAAATACCCACAATATATAAACCTAGATAGTTAAAACTGGAACCGAGTATATACGGTTTAGTCCGTCGCCAAGCCGAGCGCGATTGATGTCGAATCGAGCCGAGTAAGCCCGAGTATCAACGCCCCGAGCGAGATTGTCCACTTTCGTTCACAGTTCAATACGCCTAAAAAGTTTTAACTTCAAACGACTGCACCACTGTAGAAATATAAATATAGCAGAATATATATAAAAAATATAGCAGAGACGTCACACGCCCTGGTCCGTGATGCTAAATTATATTATTCTAGCTGGAATACATTAAAAAGAGCATTGTTGCTATGTAGAACAAAGGTGTAGTGGTAGTATTTCAGTCCCGAACAACTCATGCACATGTTGTATCAGTCGAAGACATTCAAAATAGATAGAAATATACTATAAAAAAAATTATAGACCTTTCTATGCACGCAGCTTAAACGTTTCTTTTACTGAAAGCAATTTATGTTTCAATAAGTGCGACGGTCGGCAAGTTGTCAGCCATAATTGTCATGCCTGCTAATAATAGACTTATTACCGGGAAAACCACTAGGTAGTTTGATATCAAATGACTAATGGAAAAACAAGCCATACGAGTTAATAAATCACTATTACAGGGTTTATTGAGTGGCAATGACCCTAGATTTTTTTTTATTGTAGCACGGGAAAGGGACTGCAGTATGCCTGATGGTAAGTATAGTACAATCCAAAAAAACAAGGGTGACTACCGAGAGACGAATAATTCATCGCTGTCATGCCGGCCTTCGTAAATGTTTCTTCACGTCACGCTTGAAGGACCCCATGTTATAAGACGGGAGCATACGGGTTGGGAAATTGTTGCACAGCTTCACTCAAGGCACATATTATAGACAGTAAAATATATTTAAAAGTTTACAATTATTGTTATTAGTGATCACCATAAATATTGCACTTATAGAAGTAAGGAGTAAGTGTTAGAAATAAAGGTTTATAAATGCAACGATTCGTCGGAAGCATGTTAAAAAAAATATTTTCATTCAATTTTTTGTTAACACTAAAGTTCACCAAAGCTTCTAAACAAAAAAAGAGAATCGGTTGACAAACATAGGAGAAAAAGGTACAGAAACGAACTGAATCTTCGCTTTGCGTACATTTCAAACAGGTCACCCGTAGATAAACATAATTTAGTGCAAGGGTTTTCTTTTTTTCCACCATTTATCGAACTTGATTAATTAGTTTAGCCAATTGTCAAATTCGCAATTAATGTAAACATTAGTAAGTTACACAAGAATAAATATGTGTCCCAGTAACGTATACAAATGATTAACTAGGCTACTTTAGCTTAGCAAAATTTACGATGTTGTTTCCAAGGCAACAGCCCAAGCCGAGGTTCGGCAATTCTGGCACCCTTGAGCTTGTTGCCTTGCTGCTTGCTTGTTGCTGAGTGCCTTGAACGCTCGCCTTAGTAGTTCATGAAGCGGTAAAAGCCCGTCAGGCCAATAGCGTTAGTCAGTTCGAAAAAAAAAAACTCTAAATCTATGCAACACAATACTTAAAAATACATTATTATTACTTTTAAAATTATATTATGAAGTATGTGTTAAAGTTGTATTCAATTTAGCTGATTCGACAAATAATAAGGAAGTATTTCTATATGGTAAATACCAATTTCAATTATTTTTTAAATAGCAGACTTTTTCAGGTTTTTTAGCTTCTAAAAAGGTTTCATCTTTTCAAAATATACTTTGTTTACAAAGTTTGTTGTCTTATACAAGGTGTTAAAAAATTCAATATAATTTAGTCTATACAATTCTCCGTCCAAGAAATTTTACGTCTCACAGAGTATTTCTATAAGTAGGAAGCCATTCCGCTTCATCTAAATTATGACTGTTGGCATCGGCCGTAAACATCAGTACATTAATCATATGGAGTGATGAATACGATGCATTAAAATAATTGTATTGTTTATTTGGATTATATACAGACTAAATTAAATACGTATTTATTACGCACTAACTAGATTAGAAAAATCTAATATATAAAATTCTCGTGTCGCGGTGTTTGTGGTTAAACTCCTCCGAAACGGCTTTCCCGATCCTCATGAAATTTTGTGTGCATATTGGGTAGGTCTCAGAATCGGACAACATCTATTTTTCATACCCCTAAGTGATAAGAGTTGTCCACCCCTAACATTTTTTTTTAATTCTTTGGACATTTTTATTTTATTTTGTTATAATGAGGCATTAAAAAATACATACATCCCTAAATTTTCACCCTTCTAACACCAACCCCTATTTTTTAATAGTCATTTTAGTGATTAATAATTTTTCATCCCACTCGATAACTGATCAATTATTTTGAAAATTATTTCACTGTTAGAAAGGTATATTAGATTACGTTTTATTTAGGTAAATATATATTATATAGTAAATAGGGCGTGGAGGTGAGGGTCAAAGGAGCAACCCAGCGGATATCGGGAAGACATTTCTTGCCAATATATATATAGTATAGTTTCGAGTCACAATTGGACGCGATAAGTTACGCTACAATCGGGTTTTAAGTTTTTTAAGAGTTTTAGCATTTGGAAATAAAATTGGAATCGGTAATAACCTATTTGGTGCAGACGAAGTTGCACGGGTCAGCTAGTATATTATATATTAGCTGCCGGCCTCAACTTCACATGGGGAGTTCCGATCTGGGCGCGGTAGCGTACGCACGTGCGCTCCGTGTTTTTTTCGTAACTTACACCGACCCACGTGTTTGAGTGAGATCTTTTGTTTTCGCTTACGCACCTACCTGCTATTTCCTTTGTTGTTTTTTTTCTGTGTTTTCGTGTGCTGTTCACAGGTCCGAAGCGAAGCAGAGCAAGCGGAGTAAGTTTTTATAATTTATTTTGCTTCTTTTGCTTTTATCTAACTGTTATTTTCTGTGTTCTAGAACAAGGTGTCAATCGTTCGTTCGAGTGTCAATCCACGTCAATCGTATAGGCGGCCGCAAGGCCGGGCTTTGTTACTTTTCGGAGTGACAAAGAGTGCACTTTTCGGTGCGCCTGTAAACCGCACTTTTCAGTACATGAAATCGTACTTTTCAGTACGCGTCGAGTCTCCGTAAGGCGTTCAAGAAAGAAGTGTTAGGGCTTCCCCCCTAGGCTTCGTAGGTTCATCTGTGAGGCATTGCACTTCGCCCACAGCTCTTTTGGTCCGGACTCGGGATAGTCCCGTAAAAACCGTTAAGGCGTGCCCCCCTGCCCCTCAGGCGGGGAGGTTGTTCCGCGTCCCCCTCAATCCACCGGTATGGATCGCAAAGACTATTTAGATAGGTTCTGCGCCGCTCTTATAGCGAACGGATGCGACGAAACGTCGCTTAGCTCGGTCTACGAAAGGTTTGTTTCCGATTCTTGAACGCCTTACGGAGACTCGACGCGTACTGATAAGTACGATTTCAGGCACTGAAAAGTGCGGTTTACAGGCGCACCGAAAAGTGCACTCTTTGTCACTCCGAAAAGTAACAAAGCCCGGCCTTGCGGCCGCCTATACGATTGACGTGGATTTACCCAACGCCGCGCGTTACAAAAGACGACCGCGACACATTTTTACCGATCCTCCCGATGAAATAACGGCAGCGAACGATCAGTACCAGCCTGTCTCTCCAAACAGAGCGTGCTCACGCCCACGCCCGCGTAACCTCAGATCACGCCGCCGTGGTCTGGG
>MU158795.1:2643993-2714416 GCA_015888305.1 Antheraea pernyi
TACATAGGAACCTAGAGATGCCTTCTATCTGGGCGTACGTAAAATCACTTACGGTTAGTTATTTTGAAAACGCCGCGAATCATCCCAGTCCGTTAGTGGTATCCGCCGTAAAATACGAACTCGTACCAAACGCTGCGCGTTGTAAAAGACGTCCGCGACATATTTTTACCGACCCTCCCGATGAAATAACGGCAGTGAACGATCAGTACCAGCCTGTCTCTCCAAACAGAGCGTGCTCACGCCCACGCCCGCGTAACCTCAGATCACGCCGCCGTGGTCTGGGTGTAAATTTCGCTCCCGCACACCAGACTAGGCCCCCTTCGGCAGCCTCTCAAGCCTAGGTTCGATCCCTCGGCGTGGAGCCCTTGAGTGCGCTGCTCGCGCGATACAGTGACACACCCGTACATCACTGCTACAACACTACTCACATCACCTCCACACACGTGCACGCTCACACGCTTTCACATAAAGTGGATGGGTTTTTCTTTTTTTTTTTCCCGTATCGAACTGTAATAGTTTAGAATCTTTTCCGATACAAAATACATATAGGAGTTGTTGAGATATGTATGCTTGGTACACATATATGTTTCAACAACTCTTATTTGTATGAATAGTTTAGCTTTAACTTAGGTTAGCTTTGTTAGGTCGCGAATTGCATGAACAGGCAACAGCCAAGCCGAGGTGTGCCGTGCACCCTTGAGCTGGTTGCCAAAACAAAAATCGGCTGAGTGCCTTAAGCGCTCGCCTTAGTAGTCCGGTGAAGCTGTTAAGACCTTGCTAGGTCAATAAGGGGGAAAATTTTAAAAAAAAAAAAAAAAAAAAAAAAAACTTCACATGGTATACTAATAAAAAAGAACATGAAACCAAATAATAACCTTACAGTATGACTATGTAATGAAATAAAATGGTGGGAGTATTTGGCGGGATCTTGGAATTTCATGTAGTGGATTTTATATTTTATTTAATATCTGGTGTTATTTGACTCTATATTTTGTCATATTGGTGGTGTTTTACGTACATAAGTAAACTGGATAGGGAATAATATTCGCATAGATTCTGACTTGTCGCAAAAACTCCCTGGAAAGTTCTAACAAAACGGCCACCATTTTGTTAGTTCATTGAAATTACTGCAAGAAATCTGTAATATCATAACATACTTGCCAATGGCAATAATAATCTACAAGAAGATTGGTTGCCATAAATAAATAAAGAAGAAGTGATGAAATGGCACCAGAACAATTGGACCTCAATCTTTAAATTCTGTCAATATTTTTGAAAATCTTCCCAAATGTCTTCTGTCTCACTCACTCTATTTTTATATTATTTTTTCAATCAAATATTTCATTTATAATTACCAAGCAACTAAAAAAAAATTAACTAAAAAGCGTAGCCGTTCTAAAATGCTGCTTACATACATTCAGCGATTGATTTTTATTTATATAGATAGCCTATTATTTAAATAAATGTAGTGGAATATTTTAAGGTAATTTAAATGATAATATTATGATTTTCTTCTATTTATAGTATGGATCGAAGTAAGATATAGACTTAGAAATAATTAATCATTGTTAAAAATAGTAGTTTGAATGCTTTTGTCTTTTATAAATCTAATCTTAATTATAAATTGCTTGTTCTCTATGAAATTAACTACGAATTGCATTACACAACACAAGATTAATAGGTATTAATTATTTACAGCAGAAAACTTGTTACAATGTTGATCAAACAATGGACTAGAGAGAAAACTGTCAATGTAAATCATATTTTCACTGCGATATGTACGCTATGTTCACTAGGACAATAATGATCTTTCATATTACATCGTTAACATAATGTATGTTGATACATATTCTCACCGTAATGAGATATTACTCGGAATAATCGAACAAAGAAATGGCAACAAAAAAAATGGTTACTTTAAAAAAACTAAACGATTTAACGTCAGGAAAATAAAAGTACACCTATTGAGCTTATACTATATATCAAAGTAAATAACGAATTTAGTATAAATTCTTCCATTTTTTATACATTAGATATAACCACGTGGTCTAAAATAATAAAATGTGTTAATTTAAAAGTAGACTGGCCCTCAAATATAGCATACGCCAAGAACACACAAAAGTCTATGAAAAATATAAAATCAGCACTATATTGGTGACCACGACGTCATTCAACATTTATGAGTACAGAATACGTCGTACAGTATCTTTGTCCTTCCAGTATCTAATTCGTACTTCGTTGTATGTGTTCTGATTCATAATGGGTCTTTGTTCGTCCCTGAACCCCGACTTCAAAGTAAAAATATTTACGACTTCACAAGCAGATGTTATGTATATAACATGACTTTTCAATGAGATGTTATGAAGTTATTAGAAATATTTGTCATTACTCTCGCACGGTTTCTCCAGAAATACAAGTTCTCGTGTGTTAGTTTCACACTGTGGCGTTTCTAGTATTCTATATTCTACTTAACCACTTAGCTGTTCGTTGTACGTTGTATAGAAAATATTCAACATTGTTCAGGACATAATTATATAATATACATATATTATCCTAATATGAATGACCTTTGGAATGGCTAATGTTATATCGGGTCTTTCTATTTACAATCAACCTTGCTTTAATTTTATTTTTAACGCAAAGCTTTTATTTGATTTCCAAAAATGTACGTATCTCGGTGAGGCGGAGCCGTGCGATCTATTTTAGATTCGGTTGCACGGATTTCAACAACGTTGTATTTAAAAACGCTCTTGACAGACGATTTTCAACCCTCCCTCTTACACTCATGGTTCTTTTTGTTTTAAAATTGAATATAAAAGAGGATTTTTCTTTAATTACCATTTCAAAACTTTACATTACCGTATTTATGAGACAAAGGAGATGGGTTCATTGAATTTAATTTGTATATAAAAAGAACACGCTTATTTGAAATTCCATTACGCTTATATTGGCTTGGATTTCGTATATATCTGAAAACACTTGACTTTACCAGATCTTATTATTACTTACATCTCAATATAAAATGTATTATTAAATTAAAATTGTAGGCATGTTCCTAATACGTTGCAGCTAGATTAGTGTCCCTGTGTACACCGCATTCATCAATGTGGATGATGTATTTATGTGTTCTCGGTTGGCAGTGGTAGTGTTTAGTCGACTGTCTCTGGCAATTAGCACTTTTGCCGGCTGTCATCGGGCTCGTCTGATGAAATTGTTTTACTACCAACGCTTTCCGACTCGTACAATTCCCCAACACTGGTTAATATTTAGTTTTGAATAAAAAAAAAGATATATGCGAATCAAACGTTTATATTACAAATTCGTAATATTACAAATGTTCTATTTTTTTATATCATAGTGATAAACGTTTGGCTGCGACATCAAAACAAAGTGAATGTCAAGAAAAGAATTCTTGCGTTGTCTCCAACCGACAACGTCTCTGTATTTTTGTATTCTTCCGGAAAAACGTAATGAATGCGGTACATTTTTTATATTTAATAGATTTAATATTTGACCATAATTTCACCTAATTTTAATTGACAATGTGGCTTAAGTAACAGGTTGGCAATGCATTGATCGATACAAATTTGTAATCTTTCTGTATGGGGTGTCGAATAACATCATAAGACTTGAGTTTGAGGCAATGGCGAAAGAGGGGTGGTAGGGTTTTACAGCCTGACTGGGTCGCAACCACCGTGTATATGGTGAAAAAGCCCGTCATAGTGATCCGCTTCTGCGGGTCGCGTTTCGGGATCAGCCTGTGCTTATCCAGCTTTCGGAGGCCGGAATGATAGTGGCGACCGGCTATGAATAGTGTGCCATTGTTTTTGGATTGTACTGGGCTTACCATCAGGCATAGTGCAGTCATTTTGCCGTGCTACGATAAAAAAAACTTTGGGTGGAGGAAGGCATTTTGATGAAATTATAGCATGATGGAATGGCTTTCTCGGATGTATCTTGAAAGTTGGAAAGTTGGAAATCTAATGTATGTTCCGGCAAAAATTGGTAATAAATTAAGGCTAGAACAGTACAATATCTCAAGTGCAGTCATCAAAGTACACGCTGATTAGAATGCTAATATATTCATGTAGTGTGTAATCGGTTAGACAGGGCTCGCGGAAAAGGATACCATCAACTAAAATCACGCTCTTTTTAACGGGATGTACAAAGAAAGGATCATATCTTGACAACACTATTGCCCACGTTGTGGTAAATTGCAAATGTGCTTTGGGACTTTATTTTAGAATCAAGTAATATTTTACTGCATTGAGCTTCAATTGTTGATTATTTCTTGTATTAAAATCATGCTGGTTTTAACATACTTTAGGTTATCTATGTGCTTGGAGACATATATTAAATTATCAATAACATATTGAGAAAGGAGAGTTACGATACCTGATTTCTGAAACTTAGTCCTCAATTATTCCCGAGGTTCCCATACTGTAAACTTAATTATGTTTTTACCCCATCGATTTAATTGACAAATTATATCTAACATATTCATATAACTACATTTTATTCTATGTACTAAAGAAATGAACTATAATTAGGCTTAAAAATGCATCTAATGTGTGTCTAGTGGAGATTCATAAGTCTATAGTGATATGTGTAACAGATAGAAACTTATTACTATTATTTAAAAAGTGATAATCGCTTACGAAATTGTAATATATCAATTGTTGCATTTTAGAATTCAGCCAAGACAAAAAAATTACAAAATTGGCAACTATCCTTAAAAGACGAAAGAATGATAAAAATATACATGCAATCATTTGGCTATATGAGAGAAAACCTTGAGACAGCTAAGACTGAAAAATAAGAATAAGAATGAAAAATATCGCTACGTTTTCTGCATACCATAGTAGAAACACGGTATTATGTTAAATAGAGGAATATTATTTATAACTTTGATATAAACATTGACATATATTGAGATTTACAAAAGCTTTTCCTTAATGAAGCATTCATCGTTATATAAAACTCATAACTTGGATTGCTGTTTAAAGTCTATTGTATTTTGTTCTGAGGACAACTGATAATCTTTATTATAAATTGAGCCTTATTTATTAGTTTTTGTTTATGTACTATTAGGTGACTATTTCAAATTATTGTAAGCAATAAATTACGGTAGAATTAATACCAAAATTAGGTGTTTAGCTTTGGGATTAACAACACTGTGCTCGGTAAGGCAATAACAAATATTGGAAGCATACTTATTTGAAACTAACAGTTGCAAGTTAAGTTAGCATAAACTACGGATCAAGATGAATTTATGGTTCATCACGTATCCATCCAAGTCGATGGAATGTCATGCATATTTCGAACGTCGTTTCTATACAAATATAAACACTACTGCATCAGGACAGAGTTCATCGACCCACACCAACGAAATGGCTGGAGGCGGATATCTTCCAGATTTTATTACATTTCACTTTCTATACAATGTTTGGAACTTATTTTTATTAAATATGTATATAGACAGTTGGCAAATTGCCCTGTCAATGAAAAGTATACATAGACAACGAGTGATAAAACGAAATAGGTCATGGTTTACCGACATCGGTAAATACTTTAGAAAAAGAGTTAAATCATCAATTAATTTAGATTGACAGGAATTTTACAAAATTACTTTTTAAATGTTTCCATGAAGATTCTTGTCGTCCAAACGTTGTTATCAATGATTATTACGGTTTATCGAATGCAGATTTTAGGATTTAATAGAAAACTCACGAGTTCGTGTCACCGACTGCTAATAAAGCGTCAGCGACATGCGACTCATGTCATCACGGCTTGTGTATATTGATATTTTGTATTGCGCCTGTACAGTCCAACACATGTTTGATTAATTAATAAAATTGTATAAGAATGTATTTATTTATTGCTCTGAGTGTCAATATATGTGAAAACCAGACTAATATATTTATAAATTATGAAATGAAATAATTCATACTATAGTTTTCCGTTTTACTTCTAGCGACAGTCCTTATAAGTGCCTCCGTTTTTAATTATTAAAGATACAGAAAACTCAATGAAATCCTAAATAATTATTACCTAATACTAATTTAGTAGCAGTAGTTTTTTAACATAAGGCTGAGCGTTAGAATTTTTGTGTTGATATTGAATCTTTGTTCTTAATCCTTTGTTCATATGTCTTTGTTGTGTTGTTAATATTCTATATAATATTCTATATAAAACTGATATGAATTATTGCATTTGTTCAAATATTCAATCTACAACTGTTTTATTATTTTATCATGCGTTAACTAAAATTTGCTGTTGTTAATTTGTACGCACTGGAAATAGGAGCGAAACGTGTGATGACGTGTGTGTGAAAAATATATTGGATTATCAAGAGCCAACATAGTCATCTTATTGGTGAGTATATCGAAAGCAGCACACGAAGAAATCTACTAAATATGGCATGATGTTGATACGGATGGTAGGAGTTCTTTAAATCAACAGTTTGGTCACAGTTTCCAAATACTGTAACATTATTGACCTTTGTATACTGAATCCTTGGTAAGTTTTTTTTTCTCGAACTGACTACGCTATTGACCTAGCAAGGTCTTAACAGCTTCACCGGACTACTAAGGCGAGCGCTTAAGGCACTCAGCCGATTTTGTTTTGGGCTCCTTGGTAAGAAATTCGTCTGGTCTTTTATAGAGAAATTAACAGCACGTAATGGCAATTAAATTGGCAACAGTATCGTCTGACGGTGAAGAAAAACGTCGTGAGGAAACCTGAACCTGAGAAATATTCTTGTATATACGTGGAAAAAATATAGAACTGTGGATTTCTCAGAGTTTCAAATCGCCAATATGTCGTGGGCTGGCGTGGTGATTACGGCCCATACCTTCCTTCGGGGAAGAGGCTTAAGGCCCTGCAGTGGGTCTCTTACAGGCTGATGATGATGATACGTTAGCTGTTATGTTTGATTCAGCTTTTTCTGCTTTAACTTCATTAATATAATTCAGTATTTCAAGAAGACGAATTTCATCATAATCGACGCTAATAACATCGCAACTAAGTTTCCACGGTTCGTGATTTAATACAGCATACAGCGAGCTCTCAACATCGCCTCATGGAAACTAATAATTCAGTAAGTAGAACAAGCGATTCAATGAATCATATACGAAACATGTTTACACTGTATATTCTACATTAAACATTGCTTTAGTGCACAGAACCCAAATTAGAACGTATATAGGTATTATTTATATTTCTGCTTTGTTCTATCCAACTGCAATGTGATATATTGGACAGAGGAAACTAGACAATGAGATTGAAGTTTTAACAGTTACTATATCTTTACGAAAAACAGAACATAACAAGCCGCGGCTTTTGTCTGAATGCCTAGACGGAGCAAAAAGATTTTCAAGGATATGAATGTGTTTGTCTTTACCTAAATCTATTTGTTTGATACGCTCTGTGGTCTATATATGAGATGTCGTTATAGATTATTTATACGATGTTTATGAATGAAAAGAATTAAAATGAATGTTTTGCGGTGAATTTTCTCCTAATTACTAATTCTACTTATTCAATATTTTTGTTTTAATTTCTCTTATAAATTTTATACTGAAAAATAGAAATTGCTTATATATGAAATTTTTGCGTACAATTAATGTTCTTACTAGCATTACCAGACTACTTAGTCTTATATATTTACATTTAATATCTTTAGTGCCACTAAAAAGAGACACATACTTTGAATTTTCTATTTTTTATAAAAGTAATCATTGGGACTAGTGATTCGTTCTAAAAATTAGTCACTTATAAAAAGTTTCGTTAAGGCTAATTATAGTTTATTTTCACAATTAATTCATTCATCTCATCTCATTCATTTCATTTAAGTATAAGTGGCTAGTATATACCTATAAACATTTATAAAATATAATTAGATAAGCATTACAAGAAAATTATTGGATTACTGGTAAATATCGATTAAATGTAGAACCATTCGAATTATAATGATATTATTGCATAGTATAATATATATGGGTTAAAAAGTATTGTATATGATAGGGTTAACCACAAACACTCTCACAAACATAACTTTGTTGTCATAAAAAAATTGTAACAAATATTATATTTTGATACAAATTTGTATGATATGACTGTTGTAGCACGTATTTCAGAGAATCCGGAATTCATAATATAATTTTGACAGCTTCATACCCACTGACATAGTTTTACTAGGTACATTAACATGTCTCAATTTACTCCACAATTTTATTTACGACTAGTGCCCTGTTTATCAAATGTTAAAGTCTGTAAGCTCATAAGTTACATACTACAAGAGCTTTTTTATAAGTTCTTGAATTACGTTTATCAAAAAAACTACTCTACAAATTCACAAGGTATGGACATATGGACAAAGACATTTTATACTAATGTATGTGAACTTGTGTTTTTAATTTATATTACTTTATTGTTGCTAAATTACAAAATGATTTCTGTACCACATTATGAGTTTTTTTTTTTGTCGGAGCTCGGCATAGTTACTTTACTGTGCCTAATGGTGAGCACAGTATCATCTAAAAACAATGGCGACTACCGAGAGACATACTATCCCTCATTGGTCGCCGCTGTCATGCCGGCCTGCAGAGTTGCTAAGGTAGAAATCTATACTAATATTATAAAGAGGTAAAGTTTGTGAGTTTGTGACGTTATAGGGGGTAATCCCAGGAACTACTGGTTCGATTTGAAAAATTATTTCAGTGTTATATAGTTCATTTATCGAGGAAGTTTATAGGCTATATATCGTCAAGCTAAAACCAATAGGTGCGGAGCACCAATGAAATCTTCAAAATCGTTTTTTCCTCATGAGAGCTTCCACCGCGTGATAGCGTTGGTCCAAAACAACTATTCCACGTGACGAAATCGCATCGGTAGAGGCTAGTAACTAATAATAATACAAAACAAAATAACGGTACAATAACTAGACAGGTTAATGTTAAAAATAAAACATTCAAATAAATAGATTTTCTGTGTTTTAATTATCTATTTTAGAGTCAACTCAAGCTCGTTTTTGTAACAAGTTACAAACTACAAAGGCATTTATGATAGACAAAAGAACAAATACAAGTGTCAAAAGGCACTCATATTACAAGTGATATTACCTTTAGCTTGTAATTTGCACATATAGTTTTGATAAACGCATTTTTTGTTGAAAATGCTCTAATTTCCAAGAGAAACAGCTTGTAACGTTTGATAAATACGTTTATGTGTATTTGGTTTTGCTATGCAACTGGAATTAAATGTGTATTGTGAGTGGATTTAAAGTAAGATGTCCTTGCACTTTGTCGACTTGACTTAATAGTGTCGATTAATTTTTCTTTTTAACCTCATAACGTGGTTAGAGTAATACATAACGTAACACATGTTTTATATATTACTATTAATAGTTGCTATGGGTTAACTCTAACGCGCAGTGGAAGCTCTTAAAAGGAGAAAAAACGATTTTGAAACATTTTTCATTGGTGCTCCGCTCCTATTAGTCTTAGCGTGATGATATATAGCCTATAGCCACCATGGATAATGAGCTATCTAACAGTGAAATAATTTTTCAAATCGGACCAGTAGAGTCTGAGATTACCCCCTACAACCTCACAAACTTTACCTCTTTATAATATTAGTATTCACACGCAAGTCCAAACTTCGACTATAATTAGTATGGTTAAAAAGATTGTCAAGAATTTGAATATTGTAAGTAGTGTGTTTATTTCTTACCCTTTCTCTCTTTAACCACTCAACCAATTATGAGAGAATTTCGTATACATATTGTCAGGGGTACAGAAAGAGATATAAGATTTTAAACGAGAGACAATAGGTAAAACCTACATTAAAGCAAACGAAACAGTGAGCAAAAGCTAGTTGTGTGATACATTAAAATTTAGTGATAGTTATATTTTTAATAAAGCTTTTATTTTCCAAATAACGTTATGAAACCCCGTTTTGTATTTTTTCAAATCATTAGCGAATTATCTTTACATATCGTATAGAAATAATAATTGGGTGATATTGTAAATATACTTAATAATAATTTTATTTTTACAAAATAATGAATTTTCAAAGCTCTTTCTACCTTATATCACTCTGGGAGAGGTGGTCTTAAAAATGATATAATTAGAAATATATTCTTCAATATAACAAGTAACGATTTTCCCCTAGTCCTTACTAATCCATCGCTTAGCGCCATTCAAAACTTCGAAAATGGTTTTTCTTCTGAACAACATTGTTATTTGTTTAGTTGGAAAGTGGGAACAAAAGAGAGTTACACAATTTCGTCGAAGCGTCAAGCACTTTTTTACATTGTGCACACTGCACATTGTCTCATAACAAAGAACCATTGACAGGTCCTTTACTTCCCATGACGTAGGTCCTTACATGAAGTTTTTACTCACGTTTTTGTCTACACGACTTACAGCCACGCTCAAACGTACATTGCATGTTATACATTTATAATTCGAAATGAGTAAATTTATTTTATCGAACTTCTAGTAGCGATAACATAAAAGTTGCAATTTTACAACGATTCGATATAGAATATATTAGAATATTTTTATATATAAATTTTTTCTGTACAAGTCACTGAACTCTTCCTAAACGGCTGGATCGATTTTGATGAAATTTTCTGTGCGTGTTCTGTGGATCTGAAAATGGTTTAGATTCACAATTGGACCCGATAGGTGGCGTTGCAGTTGACTGTTTAGGATTTTTTTATTACCAAGACGAGACAGCGTCCGCCGGGCCCGTTAGTTTAATATAAATATTTACCAAATATTTTAGATTTAAATGTATTATTTTAAGTGATAACTTCTTTAGAGCTATTATATAGTGTATTTTACGACAGGAAATTAACATATAATTTCCCGTGATGACATGCTAGTAAGTGGGACCGACCGTAATGCACGGCGTTCGTAATATTGATATTTTGCAACTCATGTATTTATTGCTCCGTGTGCCAATATATTTGAAAACCAGACGAATGTTAATAATTTCAATATACAAATTATGAAATTTAAATACACACATCAAAAAAGTCTAAGCAACATGCGTGATATTACAAATTTTACCATTTATATTAATTAATTTCTAAGTATTTACTCAAACAAAGTGCGTAGGTAAGTAAACTCTTTTGTTATTGATGACATACTGGCTGGTTATAAAAAAAAACATTGTTCCTGGGTGGGTCCATGTTATGCGTTCTCTACACCATTCATATCGACGAGCGCGATTTCCGTGACGTATCGGTGGGCACCTGATTGGGGGTCGAGCTCGTAGGCCGTACTCATGCAGTCGATTTCGCACAGTTTGAGGACTTACATCAACACCACTTGAAATTTGTAGCCTCAAACTTATCTCTCGAGCGGTTAACATCGGCTGGCGTCTTGCAGTCAGTTGTATGTACCGGTCTTGTCGAGTGGTTGTACTCCTTTTACGGCCTGGATGCTGTTCAGCGGGTTCTCCTGTATTATTGTAGCGCTGCCAAAGACGACAAATAATACTTCTATGAATGCCAAAACGTCGAGATACCTGAGATTGATTACTTCCCGCTTGCAACATCCCTACAGCTCTTTGCATTTCACCTGCCATCAAATGACGTCGCTTCATGACGTAAAGAATAATATCTAACAATTCAATTTTGTCGCTAAATTTATTTAAATGGTTGGTAAAATTATAAAATCAAGACTAAACGTAGCAATTAAAACGCACTTAAATTCAAACAAATTCGCAGTCATTTGAATTTTATGAAAAAAACAAAACATAATCAAACGGGAATCGCGCTCGTCGATATGAATGGTGTAGAGAACGCATAACATGGACCCAGGAACAATGGGATAAAATTATGTTTTCCGATGAGTCGCGATTCGGGTTTAAGCCTGATACAAGAAGGGTGCGAGTGTCGGCCTGGAAATACTGAAAGGCTCAGGTGCGTTCAGGAAGTTCATCTATATAGCGGCTCAATAGTTATGTTATGGGCGGGTATTATGAAGAACAGGCGAACTGAGCTCGTTTTTGTAAATGGAAACATGAATGCTGAAAATTACATTGAGGATATTCTCAGACCTTATGTCTACCCATTTGCATAAATCTTTGGCTTCGATTTTAGGTTAATGCATGACAATGTGCGTTCACATACAGCTCGGCGAACCAGTGAATACTTTGCAACGAAGAACATCCCTGTATTGCCCTGGGTTGCACAATCGCCAGATCTCAACCCCATCGAGCACGCATGGGACATACTCCAGAGACGTGTTTTGAAGGACTTGGACGGAGCGACAACAACCCAACAGCTGAAGGATTTGCTACAATTCCATTGTTAATGCGAATACCGCAAGATGACATAAACAGTCTCATTAATTCAATGAATAATCGTTGCCGACAAGTTCTGAATAGCAGAGGAGACCATACTTTGTATTAAATTGTTCTATTCTTTCACAATAAATACATTTTCTTTAGAAATTTCATTTTGTAAGAAAAAAGTTTAGTTTCTTATGTATCTTAGTTTCTACAGTATATTCTAATATTGTTCATTTCTGTTATTAAAAGAACTTATAAAGAAAACAGCTGTTATTTTTACATCATAGAACCCTAAAGATATTATTTTAAAAATAAAATACAACGTTATAATGTGAAGAACCATCCTAAAATTTAAATTAGTACATGTTGCTTAGACTTTTTTGATGAGTGTAGTTCACTATATCATTAATTAAAAAATTCAAAAGAGAATAGTTATTCCATCGTTTTGAGTTTTCACTTATGTGGGCAGATAATTTTGTTCAAGATTTTTGGTTCCTGAATAGAAAAAAACAATTATGTTTACAGTTCTAAATAAAAATATAATTAATATTTTTGGTATTATGCCAGATGTTAAACCAGCGTATATTATGATGTTTTAAATGTTAAATATTCATAAATATTTCTTCACTTCAGTGTTTCTAAGCTTCGAATGCACAGATCAATCCTCATGTAATGAGTATATGGGGTCTTTAGAACTAATTCAACTAATATACGGTTAGAAATACTTAATGAGAGATTCTGTTTTTATTTTTGACACACATAAAGTTCGTTTACAGTCCACGCAATTATCTTTTCACGAATCACTGCCACTACATGAAGCGTTAACTACAAAACGTTATTATTGCAAAAATAGTCGGTTCCAACTTCCTACTTATACATAAAAAAATATCTTTATGTTGACATAAATAAAATAAATATATAATTCGAAATTTAAAAAAATAGTGACGTCTGAATTCTTATCGATAGAACCGTAGGTGTTTTAACGCAGACTATTCACACGAAATAAGTAAATAAAATAGTCTCATAAATAGAAGTTGTCATAAAATTTCAGAGATCAAAAGCTTTTTTATATTTCACGTTTACATTTTTGGACTGACACCTCAATTCCCGGATAATTCACGGACTACATAATTATTGTTTTATAGAACGAACGCACGTATGAAAGTAAATTATTCTCTACATAACATTTTATATTGTGTACAGTAGATTTTGCAAAGAGATAAATGTATTTTAAGATTGAGTTTTGTTACGTAAACTGATTTATAAGATGGCATTTGCCGGTTGTCGCGAGGACCATCGCCTTCACCTTGGTCTGAGAGCTGTTTCGTATCATGCAGTTGTCTACATTGACAGCGCCCATGACACCCGCACGGTGGACTTGTCCAAAATAAACACTTCTAACAATGATACAGGCGAGACGCAATAAAAATATATTTGTCACCGTTCGCTTTCTCTCTCGTTTGCTCGGAGATATTATACGGGGAGCAAGAGATTAAATGCAGCTGGAATCTTATTTTTCGTATTTTGTTTTATTACGGATTCTTCAAAGGCATCGTCACCTGATTCCAAATATATCATTGTGGCAAAAATATACTTGAGGCAACGGCTGTCACGATCAAGGCCAGTTTTAATTAAGATAATAAGATAATTAATTGCGTTTAGACTTACTGGAACACGTGTTCTGGTTGTGGTCGTTGTGGTAATGGTCTCTACAGACTCTATACTTTCTTCCACTTCTCCGTCTTCTTCTGGCTTGTTCCATGTTCCGAAGAATTCCGTCATTTTTACAAAGCGATTCTTGCTCACCCACAACACTGTATTCCAAGAGGCTGTTAACACACATTCACTGCACCGTAAACTGACAGAACACTAACACTGTTGAATTCACACAGGAATGTCGTGATATATTTTTTATACTTCGTTTTCGTATTGTCTTTTTTCGTATTTGGGTAAAGAACCCATTGCTATTGAGATAACTAAGTAACTGATCCGATATGTTGCAAATTACCAAATCGTGGTAGAAGCGTTCACTGCCGCTGCAATGTTGAGACGGCCAGAGCTGATGTTGTGTAAAATCCTACTGGAAAACTGAAATAACCGGCGCGAACAAAAAGCACCAGCCAAAACATTTCACGTGCGGAGTATTATTAGTTGGACGATCTAGGCGAAAGAGTTAAATGTCGTTGTGGCCTTTGCATTAATAAATCTAAAATAATAAAATTATTTTCCGACTTTTCTATTTACATCGTGGAACATCTTTATTATTTTATATATCACAATCGTTTCGAGTGCGTAACAAGAATTTAAAGTGACATAAATGGCTTTTGGAATTGTCACCTTTAAATGTTTGTCAATTTCAACAGCCGTTTAATTTTCTCCGCAAATTTCAGGCTATCAGTGCATATTTTAAATATGTTTCAGTTTCTTTAATGAATTGTTTTGATGTTCTTAAGATGACCTAATACATACCTTAACTTTAAAACAAGTATTTTTAAATAATCTAATTATAAATTGTGTGATATCTCCATAGTCTATTTTCGGGCTGCCAGTATTAATAGTTGTACCACAAAGTTATTACTTTGAATACACTACAAGTAACTATTAAAAATTCAGTGTTTAGGTGAAAACAAAAGAATAAAGAGTATGGTTAAAACAGATGGTTGCTAAAAGATTAGAGATGCAAATTTAAATAATGTTGATAGATTCGCTGAAAAACTGTTGTATGCAACCGTCCAATTGCGGCGTAAGCGTAGGCGCTGACAGCTCCTCCACTTAATATAAATACGCGGTTCTACTAAGAGCCCGCGATAAATCCGTACTGAGTTCCTTGAATTTACACTCGACTTCACGTTTTATCGGCTTATCGATAGAGTCTCATATCGTACGTCGGCGCATCACTAATGTTAACGAAGATCTCTCTGTAATAACCTCAGTGTACAAATTTGTATCATGTTTTCGTAGAAACAAAGTTAAAAACAATTTCACGTTTCATTGTAGGTCATGTTTTAACTTGTATGCAATATATTGAATAACATGCAGTTTTATGTCCTTATAAAGACATTACCGGTTTGAAATTAAAACCATTAATGGCTGCCATATTGTAAAACACCAGGGCTGTAATTAGAAGATGTTTGTGGGTCAAATATGAATTGATTTAGGTGATAAAGGCAGTACCAATGCTCTTTACACTGCAAAATGCCAGTATTACAATATATCTATAGGTACGAACTACAATGTAAAGTAAAATATACAATCTTCTCTATGGTTTTACTCATAGACATTTTGGAGCAAGGTATACTATACAAAAATAGTAATGTCATAACCTTACTAAGGCTTGGTTATTAATGGGACATAGTTTGAATTTGCAATTATTTCAGTATTTATACTGACACTGTGCTCTTACAAAATACGTAGAATTAGGAGGTGCTTTATTAAATAACAGTATTTAGTCCTTCACATGACAATGAATGACTTAAAGATATATTATAATATAGAAAAGTTTCTGTCCTATAGTTTACTAGCAGTAAACTAAATAGATAGTAAAGGTGTATGTACATTTGTTACTCTTTCACGCAAAAACTACAGAATTCATTTTGATGAAACATTAGAATAAGATAGCGTGTGCATTAGAATAACGTAGACTATAATTTATATCAGGTGAATGTTTAGACAGTAGCAATATTTTTGGAGGGCACTCTGAATTCGATTCTCATTCTAAATCGATTACAAAAAATTAGGTGCCTAATACCTGACCTAATTATCTAGAAATCTAGAAAGAAGAAAATTGAAGCCAATCAACTAACAAAGGATAATTTTTCGAAGTTTGAACAAATAAAAGGGTTTGTTGTTCGTTTTATTATCGAAAGTTATTAGCTCCGGGTCACTGCTCGCTGGTTTTATCACCACTCATTCAACCTAGGTTTACTTAAGTTATTATCCACACTTTTGAAATTCTTAGAACAAACTTTACCTAAGGTTCTCTTTGTTGTCTGTTAGTATCTGTTTTGATATTATTATTATATCTTATGTGTTAAATGTGACCATGAAGTATCATATCCTAGAATACTGCGAGTGTCTAACGTTTCACCTGGTATAGATGTTGTATTATATAAATTGACCAAAATATTAACAAAAAGTTTCAAGTAAGTTTGTAAAAGATCTGAGGGATATCTCGCCTTGCGTTGTATAAACTACAGTTCTCGTCAATCTTTTTGGCCGCTCTGAATATAGCCGCAAGTTCGGGCTTGTGCTTACTATAGTCAAGAGTTCTGTATTAAACAACGTTAGAATAGGGATCTAAAATGGGCGTTCATTTGTCTTTAAGTTGTCTTGATGTTATAGATATGATATAATAAGTATTTATACGTACATTTGTGTTCTGCACAACTATATTAATAGCGAACAAAAGTTTGGTGAGGATTTTACTAGAGTTACATGAAAATAACATAGTGTCATCGTTTATAAAGATACAAACGTAGACGAAGGTGCAGGCGTCTGTTAGTAGACAATAAATTATGAGGCAAAAAGAGACCAATATATAAAGGTCAATATGATTAGGATGGTCAAATATCATAAATGATACAGCGATAATGAAAACTGTAATTAGATTCTGTGATATTTAAGATTAACAATTAATAATGTATTTTCAGTCCAATATATGAAGGTTTTAACATTACAACTTTACCAACAGCACGACTGAGAAATATTTTATAAAAAAATGTCTTTGTTGATGAAAATAATCTTCATTAAATTTTACCTGGCAACATTACATATGACGGACATTGCGAAATTTTCCACTTGATCTTTGATCTAAGGAAATACTCACGTGGTTTTATTTTCGTCTGATTTCCACATATTCCCGTTTGGCTTGTCATAGCGCGTTTCAAGGTGACTTACCTGAAATTATAAATGTTATATTGCTATGAATCTAGATTTAACAGCATATAATTTAATAAAAATAACATTTCCATTGACTCCATTATAGAATGAATTCGCATTTACACATTCCCCATTAGATATATTTATATACACATAGACGTCTTGAATACAAAAGGTAAGTTAAGCGTATTTTAAGTTATCAATTACTAAACTATAAATATAGACGTTATTAAATATTTCTATATTAATAATTAGTTATAGCATTTATTATTTAGTTATTTTTCTTATCACTATAAATTTTTGCAGTTTTACATATTATGTGTAACATTTTTTTTTTCGAACTGTCCATGATATTGATTTAGCAAGGTCTTAACAGCTTCACCGGACTACTAAGGCGAGCGCTTAAGGGACTCAGCCGATTTTATTTGACTACTAACTCAGGGGCGCACGGCACACCTCGGCTTGGGCTGTTGCCTGATACATGCAATTCGCGACCTATTTGAATTAACCTAAGCTAAGCTAAATTCATACATATATGAGTTGTTGAAACATGTATATGTACCAGGCATACATACCTCAACAACTCTTATATATATTTCGTATCGGATAAAATTATGTGTAACACATTATTGGACCCAACGTCTCTATATATGTTTATTGTTGTTCATATTTCTGAACTGAAAAATTCTTAGGATGCGTTGGACGGTTTAAAAAAAAAGTTCGACAGGGGAACAACTTATATGTTTTCGTCACCGATGAATTCAATGTGCTTGTGACGCGTCACCGACAATCTCGACATGCTGATGACGTATTGCGCTTCCGTCAAATGTTTTATATTGAGCTTGTGCAGTTCATCATACGTTTCATTATTAAAAATATAATAAAAGTTACTTATTTCTCGAAGTGCCATTAGATGTGAAAATAAAATTTCAATAATTTTTACTGTAATTGATTTATAAAAATCAAGAGAGCACAATAATTTGTATCCACCTCCTGTTGATATATGTTGTGTATTCCATATGTATGTACACGTAAATAAATACTATTCGGTATAACTAATACTTCCCGTATATCATATGTAAGTTTGAAACAAGATTGAGTTAGCCAGAAGATTTAATATTTATACATCAAAATTAGATTTTAAATATATTTACAAATGCTAAATAATATTATAAAATAAAAACAAGTTTGTTTATTATACTTTCACTCCTTAACTATATAACAAATCATCATGAAATTTTGGATACACTATATCAGGGATACAGGAGAGGATATGGAGTACCTATAATTAGAAAAAAAACACTGTTCCCGAGGGATACGGGTCAAATCTATAAGCGAATCCACTGGCAAAAATGATTACATAACATTCATAGAATACACTCTTCGTAATCTTTTTTTTTATGTCATAGCAGGCAAAAACACAGGTGGGTCACCTGATGTTATGTGATCACCACCGTCCATAGACACTAACAACGCCAGCGGAGTCGAAAGTGCGTTGCCAGCCTGTGTTTGGGGAAAAGGCAGGGGGGAGAGGGGAGGTGGGTCTCCGGCGCTCTCACTGACCTAACGAAACGCAACAATGCAAGCACTGTTACTTCACGTCGGTTTTCTATAGAGGGTGGTACTACCCCAGGCGAGCCGACCCATTCATGCTGAAACCAGTAATAGCTTAAGCGTGGCTCTACCACCTACTAAATTATAGTTCAAAAATTTTTAATGAAAACACCGTAGCTCACTTACGTCAAAGTATAAACGTACATTCGAAACGGGATGAGTCGCGTATTCTCGGTCAAATAGGATAGCGTCTCACCTGCGCACGCGCCGCGCCCGTGACCTATGTCAGCCGCTTCGCGACATCCGCCCGACTATAAATATTGCAAGTATGGCAACACAGAAATTCCGGAAAGTATTATATAATATATTAACCGGCGTCTCATTCATTATTTACAACTAGGTTATTGTAAAATAAAATAAAATCCATATTTTGTCATTATAAGCCTTGTATGATCTCAAAAGAGGTTGTGATTAAAGAAATGTTTTATACGTCATAGCTTTTAGTGTTTGACCACAATACCACTTGACGGTAAACGATGATTTTTTTATATCAAAAGGTGGCAAACGAACCGGTGGGTCATCTGATGTTAAGTGATCACCACCGTTCATAGACACTAGCAACACCAGGAGAGTCGCAAGTGCGTTGCCAGCCTGTGTATGGGGGAGAGGTAGAGAAAGGAGAAAGGGGAAGGGAAAGGGGGAAAGGAGGTGGGCCTCCGGCGCTCTCACAGACCGAACGAAACGCAACAATGCAAGCATAGTTACTTCACGGCGGTGTTCTGTGAGAGGGTGATACTACCCCGGACGAGCCGACCCATTCATGCTGAAACTAGTAATAGCTGCAGCGTGGCTCTAACACCTTCAAAATCTGAAATGTGATCTAAAATGGTATACTCGCTAAGCCTAGAGAGGAACTGCCTCCCAAGTACACCTGCTGGAACACACCTACAGGTACTCACGAGTAACTTCACGCGAGTTTTCCAAAAGCTATGACTTATTGGTTGTATTCATTGCTGTATAACTTATCATTGCATAGACACATCATTTGGATCCTTATTTATTGAAGTGCATATGAATTCGGAGAATTCGTCGATTGAATTAAGTTGATATCTTATAATAAATATAGATAATACAAAATTCTTTACAGAATATTAGCCTAAACTAAAGCCCCAAACTAGGCAATGGCTGTCTCATGGAAGCATGACACCTTATTACAGATTTCTTTAAATTGATGATGGCGCATTTTGGTTGTGATCTTTAGAGGAAATTACATTTTAAGAGAATCAAACTCAAGACAAAATAGAAACAAAAATCGTATAATAACTAAATAAATGTTACATTTTGAGAGTGTGTGTGTGTGTAGTTATGATGAGTGTGTGTAAAAGAGAGTGAGTGTACTACAGGAGTGTACCTGTATGTGCTCGTACAACATATATGTATAATTCTTGGCTATTAGAGTATTTTGAGTAGATTTTGTTATAGGATATTGTTTTAGATATAGGATATGTTTATAGGATGTAAACTTTCTGTTGTAAACCTAGAATGAAAAAAAAATCATGATTAACCGACCGTGGTATGGTGGTGCGGCTATTTTTAACGCTTGCCCCTTTAGTTACGACCCTAAAGTTAAAAATTCATAACCAAAAACTTTTAGGTGTGGTCCGGAAATCGTATTTGAGAATTATTCCTCTCTGTCCGTTACCATGTTACCCTTTTCTACCAAACATTATCCATTCCATATGCTTCCGTATAAAAACTGTTTGCGGCCTCCTATATGTGTTCTTGATGTACTAGAATAGGACTGTTCTACACACGGTGACCCATTGTTTTGACTTATTGTTTTGTTGTGATATTTTCTCAGTATACAGTACATTACAGGAAGCCTTGGTATTATATTTTACAGACCGGTAGTTGTGATTATCGGCTAAGTAAGCCCCTTAATGTTTACTGCTGTATATTGGAGTCCCTATTACATGAGGTGGTTATCGACTAAGTACGTCCATTATAGTTTACTACCATTCATTGCAGTGCGTATTATATAACCAATATATATTATTTCCAGCGGATAAAGTGTCAGTAATTAGTAGAATTAGTTACTGCAATTCTCGTGGACATTTTAAGGATATGAAATCGAATCGAATTACTATCCGCTTAACCAACACGATGTGATTGAGTAACAAACATCCTTCCTAACATTAATGTTTATTTAGCAGTTTATGTAACAATCTTTTCGGAATTTAATTTATTACGGTTATAGAAATCTAATCAAATTTCAAATGAATTTCTAATTTAAATCAGTTTAGCGTTGGTATGGAAATTATAACTATTTTATCGATGAAATTATTATTTTTTTTATCGCATGATATATTCGGTCGCTTTATTCTACATATCCATTGTATATGTACATGTAACTATCTGAAATTAATGTAATGTGATTATAGAATAAATCGGTATTTCACTCATCATTTGTGATATAAACGCAATGTAAAAATTATTAATTTCACTGCTAAAACAGCTACAATTTCCATAATTAAATTAAATGGTTTAAAATCAGAAAATAATTTGAAATGTAATTAAATCAAATCAATCACTATAAACCTATTGGAAATGTATGGTATGTTCAGAGGCATGTTTGTTACTCAAGGAACAACAAATAGGTACCATATAAATGAAAGTTTCCAGTTCTGTATGAGTTTAATACTTGAATTAAAAATGTAAATGGACTTAATTAGTGTGATATAATAACACTCGTAGATATTACTTACTAGCTTTACGCCCGGTTTTTTTCGCGTATGTATATTTGATTTATTCCCTGGAAACTGTACATTTTTCCGAGATAGAACGTATCCCATGTTATTAATATATCATTGACAACGTGTATACGAAATTTCACGGTAATTGGTTGAATAATTAAAACGTGAAAATGCTATAACCAAACCCGAATTTATCATATTAGTTAGGATATGGAGGTAAACATTGCATAAAATAAGTATGCTTACAAAGAAGTTCCTAATTTACACATGTATAAAATAGGTCTTGTTATAATTGAGATCGTTATCTCTAAGGCCGTTCTCGAACGTCGTAAATTTTGGTGCAACTTTTTTTTTGCATCAAGTAGGTTTTATTTCATGTATTTTATTATAAATCACTATCACCACTAGGTAATATTACGGTATATTTTATTGCTATTCATGTTTATATCATAAGTAAACTATATTATTTTAATAATTATAGAAGCATTTAATTTATTACCACAATTATATAGTAATACTAGCCGGCCGGGCGGACGTTTTCCTGCTTTGATAATAATAAAAAATCTAAAATTCAACCGCAGCGTCACCTTGAATCTAAGCTATTCTCGGATCTACTAGAACACGCACACAAAATTTCATCAAAATCAGTTCAGCCGTTTAGGAGGAGTTCAGTGACATACACACGTACATAAGAAATTTATATATAAAGATTAGCGCACACCAATCGACATCGCTGTGCATTAAATTGAAAAAAAATTGTAAAAGGTAAATGGAATATAAAAAATATGTAATCTAACGCCAAATACGAAAAAATCCGCATCGAATGGACGTAGTCATATGTCGATAGATTCAGTAATTTTAACGTGATTTAGCATAAAAGAAACTGTATATTCACTATATATAGTATTGACGAGAAAGGACTATAGCACATTCTTCAATTGAATAAGGAAAAAGTTTTCAAAACTAATGAAAAATTCATTTAGTGCCAAACCTACAGAATTGAGTTTACGTTTACTGTTTAGATTTTCAGTGGAAGAAAAACTAATTTATTCCATTATTATACTGTTCATAACCAAAGTTTCAGAATTTACCTAGGATTCGTGTCAAACTGTCGTTTTTCGCATATGTAACAAGGAAGTGTATGTTTGCTTTAATTTAGGTCACCATAAGATGACAGAATTAGCAAAATTCCACGAAGATTATTTCGTAATATTTTAAAATGTATGTTTAGAATTCGTTTTATAGATATATTAATGTTCTACTTACATTTCTATGACTTGTAAATACCATCCTCATTAAAATAAGTTACCAAATCGACTGAAGAACCAGATTTAGTTTCTATGAATAGCTTTACCTTAGCCTCAATTTTGTTTGAAGACAGACGACTTATAATACATGTACACATTTCGTAAAAATGAAATGATAGTACTTCCTTTTTTATGGGAAAATCCCTAAAAGATATCCATCCCGCCGGATAGCAGAGAGCCCGAGATGACCGTGACTTAAACCCCATGGTACCTTCTTACATCTTTTGACCGGAGAAGCAGAGGCTGCCTTATCGGTACTACGTTTACTCCTCCAACAGGTGTTGTCCCCTCCTAATGGATCCCAACTACGGTCTGAGGGGTCAAGATGATAAAACCCTCAAGGGGGAGTAAGTGTTTTTCAAATTAAATCAATACTTACAATACTTTATTCAGTTTAGGCCTTAATAAGGCGCTTATGAACGTCAAAACTACCACCGGTTCGGAAAACAACCCAGTCATCTAGAAAAACCGGCAAGAAACTCGATCGGGTACATCTTTTAAACCCCCCTGACGAACTGTGGGAGTTGCATCGACACAATACGCTTCCACTACATGGGAGTGTGCAATTGAACTGCCCGAGCGACGGACATACCCGTGTCCATCGCCCATGCTAGTACTTCCTGCAAAATTCATACAGTGATCTACATTACATGAAAACAAAAATATCTTTTGCAGATTGCTTCACTGACATACTTGTGACCGGAATTTTTCAATCAAATCTGACTGTAACGTTATTCTTCTAATGTTTATCCGTGCGCATACTAGATAAATGGAAAAATTAATAGAACAGCAACATTATTAGACGTGTCTCTGAGATATTCTCTCTCTTGGATCGTAACAACTATACTGGTAAAATTATGTTAATCTGATTCATTATTTTTAATAAATAAATAAATAATAATTCAAAAATGTCAATCCAGTCATCAATCGAACCATATTCTGATAAACTAAGGAAATATTATTTGAACGTTTCGACTCGACTCGATTCGACTACAAGATGGCATTTAACAATTAGCATTGCAAACATTTCGTTTGTGTAATTTTTATAATGTACATGAATACACAATCAAGAATGATTATCAATTGGATAAGGAGTTTAAGCAATAATCACGTACTCGCCGTGAAAGCTTATCGAGAAGAACATTATAACAGAGTCATTTCGTCAACGGGAAAGTCAAAAAGGTAATTAAAATATCAAATTTTAAAGGTAATAATTATTTAACTGAAACTCTGAAAAACTGAAATTAACTGACTGAATTTAAGATAGCTTCAAGGATTTACATAAATTCCTCCAGTCTCCACAAGGTTATATGTATATTTCCCTCGCTAAAGTATTTAAGCATTGTACTTCATTACATAGTATAAAACAAAGTCCCCTACCGCGTCTGTATGTCTGTCTGTTCGCGATAAACTCAAAAACTACTAAACGGTACTTTATGCGGTTTTCACTAGTGGATAAAGTGATTCACGAGGAACGTTTTGGTTTATAATTTATCCAGGATTTATTTATAATCAGGGCGGGACAATGTCTGCCGGACCCGCTAGTATTTTTATATAATGAACATCTTATTCTATGTTTTTTATATTAAGTTATACTGACGTGTACTTTAGACTATTGTATGAACTCTTCTCAGTGTCCATGACGGCTTTTGCTATATTGAAAACAGAATATTCCGTTCTACAACGGATTGTATACACTCTTTTATCATATTGATTAGTGTTTATATTAAGTCTTTCTGATTCATATTTTAGACCCTTACTACCCAAAGTGGTCCAGGTTCAGGGGTCTCCGAGAGACTCGACGAGGGTCTACGTTGGCGTGACAATAAAATGGGGGTTCACAATTCGTAAGCCGGGGTCCACGAATATTTATATTCTTTCGATAGGGAAGAATTAAAATGTTGGCTTGACTTCACCTATCAATGTAGGCAGATAATATTTGAAGAAACTCAGCGATTGTAAAAACTTACATATTCCATATTCAGTACGCAACGCAAATTTCCACAGTTAGATCTAATCTTCACATTTTTGTCGAGTTTCGGGAATATGGTAGAAATGTAGTTGCAGGGGGTCCACCGGAACGACGGTTTTGACTATTAGTGAAAAAAACACTTTATTCGATTTAGGCTCTAAGAAGGCACTTATGAGCATCAAAACTACCACCGGTTCGAAAAACAACCCAAGCATCGAGAAGAACCGGCAAGAAACTTGATCTGGTTTATCTTTTTAGTAAATACTAGCGGGCCCGGCAGACGTTGTCCCGCCCTGATTATAAAAAATCCTTGCCAAATATATACTAAAACGTTCTTCATCAGTCACTCTTATCTACCGGTAAAAACCGCATCAGAATCCGTTCGGTACTTTTTGAGTTTATCGCGAACAGACAGACAGACAGACGCGGTAGGGGACTTTGTTTTATACTATGTAATGAAAATGGTATATAGTATTTCGAACATTAGGTACATGTCACAAACGTTTATTAATGGATGCACAGAGATGAGTCAATTCCAGACATCACCATAGTTCACATATTGATTCGATAATTACTGCCCACACGTGGCCTACTTACCGAGTCGAAAGTACAGGACATTACAAACAAGACTTTCATTAATACCTATCAATGTACACAGCATCAATTCGCGACAAATGGGAAGTGTACACGTATAATTAATGTTCTCTCGTAAATAGATCATAATCTGTGTTTACGGATAGCGGGCTCGATCTCAAGGGGCTTCATCGGTCGTGGGTGTGAATGAATCATACGACCGCGCATTGCTCACCGACGCGACGTTGTGCGTCTGGGAATAAATCGTGTGTTCGATTAGAATTTGTCTTTTTAATTTTGAACTTTATAACACAGAAAAATGGTGTATAATTGTATATATACCATCTTGTAATTACCGTTAGTATTGTTCAAATAATAACAAGGAGAATAAGAGTAATGAAAATTGGTGTCACTTTAAAATATTTTATGAGAATCTTGCATTTTTTTTTCCAGAATCGTAATCAAAAATTCTTGCTGTTTTTAGCCTTATGAACGTCAAAACCCTATCATCGGTTCTAAAATCAACCCAGTAATAGAAAAGGCTCGTAAGAAATCCATTTTTTTTTCTATAGACCTGTATATTTTTATTACAACTATAAAATGTTATTTATTTATTTATACATTATGCCTTAAATACGCAATGGCGGACTTAATGCCGAAGGCATTCTCTACCAGTCAACCATTAGGTGATGCAGAGATAAATGTTGGTAGGTTTAAAAGGAGAAGTTATGTTATGAAGTTATGAAATTATGTTTAACCTATTTAATATAACAATATATAAATAACATATCAACACCAATATACTACATATATACAATACATACATATAACAACATCATACATAAATAAAAGTATAATAATTCAACATCAAGTATTAAATACAGCATTAACCAGATATTTCTGCTAACTGAGACTGGTAAAGCCGACGTACCCTGACTTTAAAACTGAAACGGTTAGATGACATCCTGATTTCATAAGGAAGCGCATTCCATAGGAGAATAGATTAGATAAAGAAAGAGGAATGTACAAGACCGGAAGTATGGACAGGACAGCAAAGAATAAGATTATTAGAAGAGCGAAGGTTAAGGTTATGATTAGAGCATAAAAACTGAAAATGTGGAGTTAAGTAAGAGGGAGTGTTGGGAGAAAATAGAAGAGAATATAGAGTTGTCAGAGCCCGCAAACTCCGACGCTGGCGTATGGGCAACCAATTAAGCTCTGAACGATGGCTCGATACATGGTCATACTTACGAAGATTAAAAATAAATCCATGTTATCCAGTTTAGGTTAAAATATATATGCTAGATCAGCAACAGTAATGTTGATAAATATAATAAATGACTTTCAGAAATGGGATAGGCCAGATTTGAAGCCATTATGAATTAAAAATAACTTGTAAATATATGAAAATGGTTATTAATATATCTGAGGTCAATAAACTCCCCCAGCATTTGCCAATTAGTATGAAAATTGTCACATATGCTTTTTCTTGTGACGATTTCTATATTTTTTACAATAATTATAACTAGATGGCGCTGCATTTATAATCTTATAGGTATGTCTAGACAATTGAACGCGGGAAATATTTACATAATTATGATTTTCTTATAAGTAAACTAATTATTACAACGAATAATAATAGAAATATATAAAAACAAACGTGTTTTGAGACGCCGACAGAGCTAACAAAGTGTAAACATATAAACTCTTGTTTGATATATCAGAACTACACAAGCAACCTATAAATACACTTTTTTAAACATGTCATAACGGAGTGTACAGAAATAAATTACGTGATAGCTTTCTACACGCTCTTTATAACTATTCTCAAATACAAATGATCTCTGAGGAATTTGTTGTATTATTTCGTTTTTTAATAAATATGTTTTGCTATTGTTTTTATGCTAGCAAAGTAAAATATAGCCTTTGGCGATATTTTCACGAATATTGATACACATCCGTAAATAATAAAATTTTCAGTAAACAAAGTCCACATTCGTCGCAAAAAATGGTAATAAAAAGCCACAATATTAAACACAATCATAAAACCGTATGATTTTTTTAACTACGCAAATCTTTGTTCATGCTTCTCTGTATTTTAATATAACTGTTTATGGCCGTATTTTGCTACGGTCGTAGACTTCTGTGACTACCCGATTTTAACACATAAAAATGTTGACTTAAAACGCATTTTATGCAAATTGTGCCAGACACGTCTGCCGTTAACGTGTGAAATCTGAAAGGTCGTAAAATAAAAACCACAACAGCAGGATTTGGAAAGAAAGATCTGGTGGAATGACCTACAACTTTATGACTGTACATGACGGAAAGAAGTTCGAAAATAGACGGTACACAAAATGATTAAGAATTAGTTTTTCTCGGTTGTTCCAAGTTCCATTTACCTTATCAGAATAAAACATAATATATTTTTATAATGAGATGTATATCTACGTAAAACATTTATACTCTACTGTATGGCGTTTGATAAATTATATCTAGACAGCTGCGCAAGCGCCGACGCGTGTTTATACGATCAATGTAGGTTAATACATCTAGCGCCATCTATCGGACAGATCATGAAGCATTAACAAAGTTGCAAACTTATTTTTTTGACATAGAAATTCTATTATATCTGTCATACTAAATACTATGGGGATTAGAGATAAAATGTGATAATCTGTATAGGCGTTGAACTAAAAGAGTATCCGCCAAAATTCACAGAATATAACTTCTAAAAGTGACACTATTTACACGTTTAATATAAAGCATGGGTACTCGTCACCTTTTACTCTGTATAGTAAAATAACAGTTGTTCGTAAATGTACTTTATTACAGTACATTTAAATGCACGAACGATCAAAGAGGTTGTTTCATCTCCTAATAGATAATTTTATATATTTATAATCTTAGAGTGTAAATATCTCATTGTTTGGCAAAGGTTTACAAGAGGGTTAATCATGACGTAGCTCATAGCTCGTGACGTATTGACGATTTCAAACAATATCACCTCCACACACGTGCACGCATACACGCTTACACATGCAGATGGAAGGGTTTTATTTTTTCCCCTTATCAAACTGAAATAGTTTAGAATATTATCCGATACGAAATATATATAAGGGTTGTTGAGGTATGTATGCTTGGTACACATATATGTTTCAACAACTCATATATGTATGAATAGTTAGTTTAGCTTAGGTTAGCTTACATAGGTCGCGAATTGCATGTATCAGGCAACAGCCAAAGCCGAGGTGTGCCGCGCACCCTTGAGCTAGTTGTCAAAATAAAATCGGCTGAGTGCCTTAAGCGCTCGCCTTAGTAGTCCGGTGAAGCTGTTAAGACCTTGCTTGGTCAATAGCGTAGACAGTTCGAAAAAAAAAAACTATTTCAAACGCCGAGAAAATGATTATTATTTCCAGTGCATTATGATTCTATATGAAGCAACGATGGCGTAGTTGGCAGCGTGTCGATGGATGTAGGTTAAAATCCTAATAACTGAGCGGGAGATTTTGATGAAGAAAAGAACCGTGATGTAACCATAACTTGATGGTAAAGGTCTTTCTAAGTCCGCCTGACTTATTTCCACATTCAAATTGAGAATCTGTCACCTACACCTGTTAGTGCGTTCCCACACCTGAGTGCCAGTTAATCTCTAGGTTTAGAGAGTTTACCATCTAGGACATATTATCACTTAACATCAGATGAGATGGTGGTCATACTGTAAAACCTATAAAGTATTAAAAAAAAGTGCGTGCGTACAAAGTACACATGTCAGAAGGGAAACTTCTTTCGCGAACTAATTTATAAGTCTTGTTTATATTTATACAAATCTAAAACTTTAGATTTCCGAGACTTGAAAATTAGATGAAAAATCTGCGTTTACTGCAAATGACGTCACTTCCGTTGCATACCTGCGTGACGTTACATCTGTAAAAAATTTACCCTCATGCGCCTAAAGAAGTTTCACTTCAAAAACTGAAACATTTCAGAAATATCCAAGTTTCCTTGCAATATTTCCTTTCCCTATCCGGATGAAGAGAATTCGGTATGATTCGTCAAAAGTGTTGTCCAATACCGTAAATATCTATAAAATCTACAGCTACTGGTATTAAATAAAAATCAATTTAACTGTAGGTAACAAGACGACGGGCACTTGTCACTTGATTTTGATAGACAATTTAATAAATCAGTAATCTAGTTGACCGTTGATTGGCGTGCCAATGCTTACCCATCAATCTTGAACAGTGAACAACGCCTCCACAGATGGTAATGACGAAGTAGAAAATTAGGTCGAGGGCGTAATATAGAAGTAAGATTTACTTTGTAAATAGCCATTTTATTTGTCTTTGACGCTTTCAGCTATACGTTCCCTTTGATCTGCATAGATCGGAACCGTTTAAAGTAGTCCGGTGAAGCTGTAAAGACCCTGTCAGGTCAATAGCGTAGTCAGTTCGAGAAAAAAAGGGACTATTTAAGTCTGTTTTTATTTCTGAAATATTAAGAAACTAGCTGTTGCCTGTGGCTTCTCTCGAGTTAATGTATATTTAACCTATCTCTCGGAGACAGTCCTTTGTTTCTGATGAAAAATAGCTTTTGGCTTTTTCTATATCTTGGACAACGGATATACGAGTACAAACTTGACTAATAATCGGTTGAGTAATTAGAGCTTGAAAGCATAACAAACAAACAAACATACAATCGCATTTATAATGTCAATTAGGACTAGTTAGGATTAGCGACCACAATATACGAGTGTATCATTAATTAAGCTTAAAAAAAAAAACCTTAATTTTTCATAAGAAACAATGCAGTCATAAGAAGATTTTAGTCTTAAATATGTGATCATTGCTCGAGTCTTATTTGATAGCATATAATTGTGCTTTTTTCTAAACTATTTCACTAAGAGCGATTTAACATTTGGGTATTTTAGATTCGAGATCTCCAGCTTTTATCATTTCTGTCACATATTAAATGTTTCTGACCGCTACTTAAGATGGTGAGGGTGAGCGATACCACAGAACTGTCTCTATATGGTTAAACATAAGGCTTTGCGATACGTTCACGCGATTCCCTTTCGCCCTATTAAAGCGGCTGAACACAACATAGGATTTTAAAAAATAGGAGTCTCATGATTTTCTTACTACTTTGAGCGAAAGGTGACACATGATGGGTTTCCGAACGTTCAGAGAATGGTATAGAATAGTGACCTATATCAGAAGAGACATACCTTCAACTGTTAACCGATAAGGTTTAACGATGATAATAATTTCAATGTATAATTAAAGTTAGTTTGGCATACGTTGTTACGTTTGAGCAATGAATGATTACAGACCACGCGATACATTACAGCATGCAGTGACAATTCAATGATGTTACTGCAATAATTAAAGCATATTTATTAGAGACTATCTTATTCATGTGGATTTTGATGAGTTTTGATCCCTTTTTAGAATTGACATTTTCGATATAATCGTGTTTCAAAATGAATTAAATCCAATTTTGGTCGTTCATATAACATGTTTATTTTTTTAAGATTCCCAGTGTTTATACAACGAGAATGAGGTTCAAATATTGCCGACCATGAGGATTTTAGTTTTTTTTATGAACGTCATATTTTATTTTGCATGTACAAAATTTTGCTACATTTCAAAATGAATTAAATCCAATTTTGGTCGTTCATATAACATGTTTATTTTTGTAAGATTCCCAGTGTTTATACAACGAGAATGAGGTTCAAATATTGCCGACCATGAGGATTTTAGTTTTTTTATGAACGTCATATTTTATTTTACATGTACAAAATTTAAAAATCTTGAAAAAATTAACATAATATATTAGGAACGGAAAAAATTGGACTGAGCTCATTTTTAAACGTATCGATGCACATGTAAATACAGTATATTAAGACGAACAGATTTAAATAACAGATAAAGATTATTTATATTTTCTTAACTTAAAAAAAACTACTTAGCTTTAACTAAGCTCCAGGTTTAAAATTTATCATATTATTAGATTTATTATCTAATCTATATTTGATATCTCCATCTTAAAATGTATTTTTGACATCTATATTTGGAATCTATAATTATTCTCATGATTTAATGACAAAATATTTGTATCATGTCATCTGTTGAATTTTTCGCGAACTATTTCTTTGTATACTTTGGAACACTGCCATCTGTTCAATCTTTAACGAACTATTTTCATACGCAATATTGTCAACGTCGTACAAAAATAATTGTATATTTTTATAAGAGAACCTAATAATAATTGTGTTGGTTTAAAGCAGTGAATTTTATAATTCTTCTTCCTTTATTTCATACAAACAAATTAGCCTTAAAGGAACGATTTTTAATCATATACTAGATTTAATATTGAGTAATATTTTTTGACATACAAATAAATGTATCGAGAGTGGTCATATACCACATACTAACGATGTTGAGCGGTAGAACCTTTTCCACTTCATCAAGTTTGAGGGTGGGTACTTATGGCACTCGGCTGAAAAACCATAAACCATCGTTTCAAGGCAGTAACTATCTATAAAGAGTATTAAATCGTATAATTAAACAAAATTATGAAATTACGAGTTGCCCGTCAATATATGTACCTACCTATAAATTTTTCTGTTTCATATTTATTGCTTATATAGCTTTAGAAAAAATCTAAGCTGTCATAAGGACTACCTACAGAAATGAGAACTCAAAACCATCAAACCACACATAACTGTGTTCTCTTTTCTCAAATTATGTAAATTTCATAATGTATACCTATTGAAATTATTAAAATTAATCTGGATTTCACATCTATTGGCACTCAGAGCATTATTTATACAAATTTTTATACAGTTTATTAGGAAATGAAACAGATGATGAGCTGCACTGTATCAATATGAAATATCAATATCACATGTACACAGGCCGCTATACTTCGCGTCGCTAGTCTGAGGCAAGCCGGGCAATCGCAATACGGTTGGTCGCGCTTACTAGCATGTTATGACGCGATATCATGTTTGTCTCCTGCCAAAAAATGCCGCTCAACGCGCCTTAAGAAGTTTTCACTTCAAAGAAGCTTTGTTTTCGATGTAATGTAACCAGTTCAAAAACTAGTTTTCATCGCCGCCAAGCAGCCTGTAATAGACATTGACATTTGAAATTTTATAAATTGATTTAGAGACATATGTAACTTTCATCTATATACATATAATAAAAATGAAGTGTATATATGTAAAATCAAAATATATATTTTTACTGATTGGGTATGAAAGAATACACGCTACTGATAACAAAAATGCAATTTTTAATTTTTTTTGTCGGCTGCCTGTGTGTCTGTTTGTTCTGGGTAATCTCCGAAACGGCTGAACCGATTTTGACGAAGATTTCACTGACAAATAGCTAAAATTACAGCGGGTGACATAGGTTATCATTTTATACTCGATTTTACCTGTCGCTTTGTCCGCATTACTATCCCCAAAACCGTTGCCATTAACAAGCCCGATTAACAGAAGACTTTCACTGACGTGTAGGAGACCTTATAAGAAGTAATTTGTATTTTAGACCAGCTATTACCCGTGGCTTCGTCCACGTGAAATTTATCAAAAATATGTTGTTCACTGTAAGCATGTGCGTGACTGTACTAGACTGCAAAAATAAATATAATTGACATTCATATATTCGTATGTGTGTAATTTGAATTATATTATCTTTTTGGTCATTTTGGCGGCCCTATTTTTATTTATCGAGCTTTCGACTACATCACTCAGTAACCATATCACGTATAAAAATATTGCACTGAATTCAATGAGCACTATTTAAATTATCAAATATTAAAAACTGCTTACAGACAAATATAAAGTTTCATATTTTGATTCATATTAATTGCAAGATTTCAAGATTTCTGGCCATTCTGTATTTTTAATTAGAAAAATAATTATCAACTTATTGTTGACAATTCAACTTTATAATTAATAGTAATTTAATATTAACTAATAAGATCTTAGACCATAAACGTATAACTTATTGACAATATGGGCATATTACATCTTTATAATAACATTTTGAAGTCATTAGTTCCTTAGACAGTGTAAGGTTAGCACTGAGGTAGTTAATGGTGGTTTAAAGTTCCCAATATATTGGTGATGGTAAACCTTATTCCATACACTGTTAGTATGTATATATCTAACGTACACGTTACATGTTAGTGTGTCGTACGCGTGTCAAACTTACAATTGTTTTTAAAAGAGCATTTCTATAGTTGTACATGTTCTCACAATTTTATACTTCTTCAATACAATTGAAAAACGCATGCGGAGCCGCGGGTAAAAGCTAGTTTTATATAAAAATAAATTAACATCTACCAATAAACGGATACCAGTATAACCGGAGACAGTAAGCAGGTTAAAAAGTTCGTTTGAATAAATCGTGTGAAAGTGAACTAGAAGTCACCTTTAAAATTATTTTGCATTGAGATATCGTAACTGGAACATGTCCGGGCACCATCAGTACTCTCAAGAGCGCGGCAACCATACGTTTCGATATATTTGGACTTTATTTTCGGATTAATTATTTTATTTTTACTATATTTATCATGAGTGTATTTAAACCTATAAACATGGATGCAGAGACGAAGAGTACCGCATAAATTAACTGCTTCAATTAGTATACATTAATAATAGATGGATAAAGAAATATGATATAACATTTTGTTGATTGATGTCGCCTTTTTCAAAATATTATAATAGAATTTCGCTCTATACAAATAGGCAGAGACAAATCAGTTACGCAATTCTTCCTATGTTCCTCAACCGATTTTTTTTATTAGTAGGTTAGTGTCATTAATAAAAAAAATTGGAATAAGTTAGTGTTGTTTTGTTAATATTGAAAATGAATAAGTTAATGAACTGTGGTCGAAATTCGACCACTAGTGAGTATATAGCATAAATACCTAAAGATAAAACAGTACAGTCCCATTTTATCATCTGTCAAAAGATTTACTCTTTTTTATGTTTCGTAGCTATTGAACAGCTTTACCGTTATCAATAAAAAAATTGGAAAGTTTTTTCTATATGATCGAAGAGCCTACTCTACTCGTCACACTTTAATGTCCTTACGTATACTATCTACAATATTTGTACAATAGTCAAGGTAATATTTATCATTTAGAAAAAAAAAACAGATTTATATAATCCAACGAACACGCGAATAAAAGACTTTTGTATCGTTTACTATGCTCAAATTTCGACCATTACTTCAATGTAGTCGTTACTTGTATATGTATAAACTTAATTTTAACTCAACTTCACAAAAAGGGTCTAATATGTTTTAATTGTATTTTGTCTATTTCTTGGTCACGATATGGCCTAAACCGTCTGATAGATATCATGAGGTTCATTAAATTCACTTGATCGTAAGAGAACCATGAGTTATGTGATATTTCATATGGCGATTAGGGACAAAAAGATAAGAAGGTTAAAAGTATGTTTTTTTGCCAATACTCATGTGAACAGCTTGTTCATAATATTCATGATATAGGTTTCAGTATTTTGATTGACAGTTTTTTTTTCTTCATATATATTTATAAATACTGTTAGACTATTTTTTTAAGTAAAATTGAATGATTGATACTTTTACAATCTGGCTGTTACAGTATGTAAAATTTAATTGATTTCAACTCCCATTTATTTCTGATATGTTTCTTTGTAATTTCTGAGTGTTATTCCATTGTTAACAAAATTGCTTCAAAGATTTTTATTAAGACTCCCAAGACTGTCCTAACTGGAGCTTCATTTAGCGTCATGGTGAACCTACATCTGACGTACATGTAAGTATTTACGGTGCACCGATTTTCACTTTTGTTCCAATGTAATTAATTCGATACACGTTGAAAATCGAGACCGTTTAAATGGTTTAACATGATTTAGATAGCATATCGCGGCCGTGAAATTTACACACACCCGTATTCACACGACTATCTACTCTCGAATGGGGTGAGCAGATAGCTTTTATAATAACAATGTATTGTAATGTTTTGTGAAATACGAAACAATTTGTTATCTATCTGTCAGTTAAATCCATATATTAATATGAAGTTATGAGATACTGTTCAAATTTGATTCTTTTATAATAAACTAGCGACCCGCCCCAGCTTCGCACGGGTGCAATGTCCATTTTAATGAAATACTGTTAAGAGCAGTTTTGATCTACATGATATGTAACGTATGTTTTATTTAATTGGATAAGAAATAATACTGTATTGTATAAAATAGATTGGTAAATAACACATGATTATTTTTGTAAAAAGATAAAAATGGTTACTGTGGGTTATTCTTTACATATAAGTATATACCATCACGGACTTTTTTATCGATATTTTTATTACAATTTCGTAGTACATTAATGTGACCTATCTCGTAAGGCAGCGTTTGCGATTAAAGCGCACAAAAATATGTTTGTTACAACATTACATTACAAATCTTGGTTTTTTCGGATTTTCTGTACTGCTATATGTATGTATTATACATATAAACCTTCCTCTTGAATCACTCTATCTATTGCTATATTAATATCCGTTGAATAGTTTAAAAGATTCAAGGGAACAAACAGCGGAAGCGACTTCATTTTATACTATGTAAAGATTAACTTTGATTTTCTGAACGGTTAAAACATAAGAATAATAAGTAAAATAATTAAATGTCATGAAGACGAGTGGTATACTACAATCTTTGTTAATGTTTTTGGTCACTTTCATTATAACCATAAGTTCAGGTTTGCGCGTAATATAATCAAGATACAAAACATAGTTAAAATATTGTTGTAGGAATCTAAAATTGACTTTTATTCATCCTACAGTTAGTTCGGTGTTATAAATATAATACGTACTTATATCTAAATTTGTGTTCTGTGCAAATGACTATATTCAGAGCGGTGAAAAAGTTTGGCAAGAACTCTACATGCCTAACAAAAGGCAAAGGCTCTTTCCTTATACAGCCAAATGGTGTTTAGAATTTTGAACACAACAGCTACAAATATGATATTATCACAAGATTATTCTGTTGTGTTTAAGATTATATTTTTATACGTTTCTATTTATATTTATCATTTTATAAATTAAATTAAGTAAGAAAAGTAAACATTGATACGAAAGCAAAAAAAAGTTTTTTTTTTTTCGAACTGACTACGCTATTGACCAAGCGAGGTCTTAACAGCTTCACCGGATTACAAGACTACAAAAAAAAAGTGTTTAAATTACGTGTAGTGCATAGAAAAGCTATTAAGTTATCTGTGGTTTAGAGTTAGACCACATTTTCATCTGATAGTTGTAGTTTTTGGCGGGATCTTAGACTGGCATGTAGTGGATTTTATATTTTATTCATAACCTTCTGTTATTTTACTCTATATTTTATAATATTGGTAGTATTTTACGTAATATAGATCAATTATTGTGCACAAGTGAAGTGGATGGGAAATAATACCAGGGAGCAAGTATTCTGAGATGACACAAAAACTCCTTGCGAAGTTCTAACAAGCCCATCATTTTGTTAGAACATTGAAATTATTGAAAGACAGTTTTAATATTATTACCTACTCGACAATGGCAGTTATACCCTAAAAGATTGGTTGCCAAACAATAACATCTGATGGTTAAATCATGATTTCTGACAAGTTATTTGAAATCAAGAGCTGATTCCCTGTAGTTGTATGTCATAGAAAAATGAATAGAATATAATGACTTTCTTCGCGATAAAGTACTTAGGGACAAAAATAGCTATCTAACATTCACGGTGGTCAGTCAAACGGCATTGGAGGTTATCGATCTCAGATATACTAACATCCATTTTTATAAATATAAATTACACTCACGTGGAAATTTATGACTTTCAACCCAGATTTAATTATTATTTGGCAACTTATTTACTATAAATCTGTGACGTAATACAGATACGACACGCCGCCCAGTCAGAAACGTGTCCTGACAAAGCGTAAGATGCCATGGAATCGCTCCAATTTAGTCATTAATTTTATGACAAATTACAGTCACATTCTTAGAGTGTAAACAAAGTCACCTTTTGTACTTATTTGCATGACTAATATGTACATATTTTTGAATAACGCTTTGTCCTTATCATATCACGAGGAGAGTTTGTCGAAGATGACAAATTTCGTTTGCGAAATAAGGTACTTTATTCTAAATCATACAATAACTCGTGAACTGCTGGCGACAGTTATAATTCAGTTTAATAGCTAATACAGTCTTTCGAGAAGAAGTTTTTACTTAGAAACATGACATTTACATGTCTGCGCGTTTTTACTATGGTACAATAGCAAACGTCCGCGACTCCGTCCGCGTTAATTTCAGTGTGACATTTAACTACAACAAAACATTAGGTATAGGTGTCAGGCATTAATAGTTCCCTAAAATGACTTAACCCCTCGGCTTCCGAAGGCTGCACTTGAGAGCCAATCCCTCTAGGCTTAGCGTGTTAACCTAATCATCTCGACCCACAGCGTTATATAACACCAGGTGAGAATATGGTCAAACGCTAAAGCCTATAAAAAAAAAACAAAATATATGAAAAAAAGGTATGGCCAAGAACACCACGACACCATACGACGTATTGGCGATTTCAAACTCAAAATTTACAGTTCTATATTTTCATATACCGTGGTCGTACTACCAACATTTCTCAGCTTCACGTATCCTCGCGATTTTTCCCTTCACTGTCAGCCGATAATATCACCAATTTAAATGAGTAAACGTACGCAAACTCCGAAAAATATGTTAGTACATGACAGGGTTCAAAATGAATCCGCTCGATATTTACAACTTTCACTTTATTACACGATGAAGCCTGTGTTGTGGTGTCGATAACACACAATTCAGATAACGATTGAATATGTAATAATAAAAATGTTAAATTTAAATTAGATACTGACTCTGATGTTAATATCATGTCGTACGACACATTCAGCGGTTTAGGGTTCAGTGAGTCAGATATCGTTCGTAAAAAAATTTCTTTGGAGTCTTACACTCACACAACGATTCCTGTAGTGGGAACGTGTCTAATAACAATAACACTTAATAAAATAATGTACAAAATATTAGTTGTAATCGCCAATATGGGAGTCTTGTGTGCAATTAGAATTAATTAAACGTGTTGATTTTATTATAATGAATAATTACGATGATTTATTTATATATACCTACATATACAACAGCCTGTACTTTATTTTAACTTTCCAGGGAAAATAAGTCTCGAAGACATAGAATAGTCACCTTATTGGGTACGAGAATATAATTATATTCGCTCTCATTGCGTTCGAGGGCGCGTTGAAACGCATGAGTAACTCATACCAGCTGCCTATCTTCATTCGACATATTTATTATAAGTAGCACTCTTTATATTAGTAAATCAGTTAAGTGTGGTAACATAGGTGTAGCCAAGGAGGGACAGGGAAGGTTTTATAACCCTTGAATTATGTAGTCCTTAACGGAGCGAAACACGTGTAGTGGATTGTGGCCATTCCACGTTAATCTGCAATTTATTTTAATAAATTATATGACAGGAGATAAATTTATAGTTTCGCGTCATTAGATGCTAGTAAACGTGACCGACCGTATTGCGTATACCGACGCGTAGTATAGAGGCCTGTGTAGATATAATATTAATATATAATATATAATATTTATATATTTTTTTATATATATTTATTTATATATATAATATATAATATTTTGCAGCTCATCATACATTTGATTGATTAATAGATTTTATAAAAATTAACATAATTATTGCTCCGAGTGCCAATAGATATGAAAACCACACTAATGTTAATAATCTCAATAAACAAATTCTGAAATTTATATCATTACATAGTATAAAACAAAGTCCCCTACCTCGTCTGTCTGTCTGTCTGTTCGCGATAAACTCAAAAACTACTGAACGGATAATTATGCGGTTTTCACCAGTGGATAAAGTGATTCATGAGGAAGGTTTTAGTATATAATTTGTCAAGAGTTTTTTTTTATATTCATGTCGGGATAGCGTCTGCCGGGCCCGCTAGTATTGTTATATACGCTATAATTAATAAAAAAAATAACAAGAGTTTTTTCATTGTTTTGAGTTTTCACTTCTGTCAGCAGTCCTCATAACTGCGTCGGCTTTTTTTACATGTTATATTTACCTTTATTTACAGGGTAAGCCGTTAGGTTCAACTGTTTAACTAAGGACGCGTTTTTAATTACTTTTTGTTCTTTTAATTACTAATATTTCGCTGTTTCTATAATAATATTAGTTTTAGATTTAACATGTTCAGGTACATCTCGCGGAAATAAAATCAAACATTTTTTGTTCCAGTGTAACTTGGTAGCGGCCAAACAATTCCAGGCGGAAGTGCAATGTAATGCTCACTATTGTAATCAAATGTAAGGGATAAAATAACAAAAATACATTAACAATACAAATGGTAAATGTATATCGAGTGATTTCAATATTTACGATAATTAATTCCTCTCTTCTCTAGAATGTGATATTTTACGTAGACTGGCCGAGACGCATTAGCTTACTCTGTAGAGGAGATAACAAGCAACATTGTCTTCAATTTGCTATGTTGTTACATATTACAGTTTGTGATAATGTAACGATGAGGATATCGACTGTGGAAAGGCTAATAAACTAACGTGGGAAGACTTCCAATGATTAACGAAGCATTGTTATCGATTAACAAGTAAATCTAGCCTCTCTAGCGTCGAAATGAATATTCAGTGATCGCATCGTAGAGTGCTTTCTTTATTACATCTATAGGTTTTTGTATAAACCTTGATTATTCACGTATTACGATAACATAGGCACAATGTGTGTCTTTAATAATTCGTAACTATAATGCATTACATTATCTATTGTTATAAAAATGACCACTTCTAGTTTCAAGGAAGACAAATTAATTGTTATAAAAATAGATTAACACAATTTCACGGTGTTTCCTAATTACATAGCTAATAAATCTTCATGAATTACACAGAAAATTATGCGCAATAAAAGTAATCCAGTAGACACGCGTTTAGACGCATAAATTGCGGCGTACGGACGCACATATCGTTCAGTTTCGCAACCCCGGCCCTCCGCGCGTCAAACCGACTGATGGCCTCGTGTGGCCACTGCTCTTTCATAATTATTATTTAATAGTTAATTGGTGATCCCTTGGCGCATTATGATCCCGTTTGTCGAAATAGAACGTCGGTATGGTGACGTAATGCAGAGGTTCCCAAAGTGTGGGACCAAAGGCACTTTTCCTAACATCCTTCATCATCATCATTACCCTTATCCCACCTAAGTACGGTCGGTAGAACATGTTTTCTTTTTTTATTTTCTTTTTTTGGTCTTCCTTTACTGGTATATCCGTCCACAATCATACACAACACTAGTTACATGGTTTTCATCTCTCCTCACGACATGCCCATACTATGCTAACCTATTACTCCTCAACTTCTCTGTCACTGGTGCTATTTTCAAACTTCCTCTGATATACTCATTCTTAATATTATGCATTCTAGTCACACCACACATCCACCTTAACATTCGCATCTCTGCCACATGTAATTTTCTCTCATCCGTCTCTTTCGTAGCCCAGCACTCAGATGCGTACAGCATGACTGGTCTTATCATAGTTTTATAAACCTTCCCCTTTAGTTTCAAAGGCATTCGTGATACACATAGATCTATGTAGATGTTAATAATATCCCTTCAAATGTGAATCCAATTACAGAACTTTCTGCAGATATGGGTTTGAGCACAAAATTTTGAAACCATGGTTTAGACAAACTAAATCTCTTTAAATCTAATTGGAAATTTGTATAACTCCAAATAGTTTTATACCAATAAAATATATTTCTTTATGTAATTACTTACACTATACTGGACTTTGAATTGCATTGCAACTGTTCTATAAATAATAAGGGTGACCTAAAATTTAACTTTTATTTTTCTGATTATTTAAAAATGCTGGATATCTTTATATATAAATTTCTTCTGTACGTGTGTATATCACTGAATTACTCCTAGATGGCTTTTTCCTAGACCGATTTTGATGAAGTTTGTGTACGTTCGATCCGAGAATGGTTTTGATTCACGATTGAACCCGGTAGGTGGCGCAGTGGTTGGCTTTTAGGATTTTTTGAATTATCAAAGCAGGACAACGTCCGCAGGGACCGCTAGTAATATTATATATTTTGTATACAATCTAAAGTGGCTATTTGTGGACATCTAATTAGGATGTATTTATATTGGTTGTATATATTTCAATTAGTTAGCTAGGTTAGGTGACCGTTACAAAATACTAAACATGAAAGTGTGCCGTGTACTAACAAAGTTTGGGAGCCCCTGACGTAATGGCTTTCGAAAACAACGATAAATTTAAATCACTTTATCCCGTACAAAATTTAAAAGAAAATTGAAGTAGTAGTAGGAGCCAGATGTTAGTCAATGGGTATGCGTTTATTTTGCTCTCAAGGTGATATTTATGTCGTCGTAAAGTCATCATTGTGATTCATAGTCAACATTGCACACGACCGTCCCTTATTCGATTTCTTCTTCTATCTACACTATAATAAAATTGTAAAACCGTTTTTAATATTTTTGTCTGTCTCTTTGAAATTGCTAATATCCATATTTATTAGATAAATATTATTAAATTTGTCACAATAAGAAAAATAAATAACTATTGAAAAATTTCGTAAAAAATTACAGAAAGTCAAAAATTTAACTTTTGGAATATACATATATATATATATATATATATATATGATGTTACAAAAAAGAAAAAGCTCTATATTTCTATAGTTTTTATAGTAGTATAGTGGAAAAAAAATCCCGCAAAAGACTCATTATCATTCTCCCTGTAGATTCAGTCATTAATTAAATAATAACAACAAAATATTTTTTTTTACAAAAATTGTTTTTAGTCACCAATCTGAGTTACAGTTAAGTCTCAATAGGCAATATTGTAGAGCACTCAATCATGATTAATCCTGGGTTCGAACGATATGAAAGCACAAAGTGCCACTGAGGTATAAAAAATAAAAATAATCAAAGCTTACGTGTATTTTATTTGGTTGATTTTCTCTCGGTCTGGGATAATGTTTATAATTAATATTAAGGATTCAAATGTTTAGGTAATTTTCATTTCTAGATAGGTATACTCGTATTTTCAACAAATTTTGCTTCGGGACTGAATAAAAATTGTTTAAAAAAGTACCCTATTGTCACAGGTAACTTGAACGTCTCTTGGTACAAGATATAAGCTGTATTTTATCTAAATCGGTTTTCGAAAAAAATATATCTTAAGTTACAGTTTACGACGTTTGCTGAGCTGGGTATAGTTCGTAAACAACTCAAAAGATGGCACTACATTTGTGATTTCCAGACGCTACGTGTTGTGGGAATAGCAGTTGCTTTTTGTATGGGCAGATGTACGTCACTGTTTCCCGTTAGTGAAGCAAACAATTCGTTCATATCCCCAACTATAATACTTCAAACGTTTTATACACCTAAGCGTTCGCAGACGCAAATATAGCTAATACACAAAAATGCTTTAGATTTTTCATACTCCAAATCACATTTAAACTACTTGGGTCTATAAAAGAGAAATACATATTATTTTTAAATTATTTGTTTTGTTTACGTACACTTTATTAGGATGAGTAAGAGAAGTCCCAAATATTAGATGACAATCATTTAGATACTCATATATTATTACCTTTTCAAAGAAAAACTACTCATACTCGCTTTTAAATCTATAATAGTATTATACTATATACTATTATGTTCTTTAAAACAGTTAAATAAAATTATATAGAAAATACCACGAACTGTATACAATAAATTTGTACCACAGTGTTAGTTTAGTATTCTTTAAGCTCCGTTTTAACTTTTAGATTTTACAGTTTAATAATTGCAGGTTGCATTTTGGCTCTCCATCAAAATTATACATTCGTTTCGTAGCCCTTCCATATACGATATTAGAAAAAACTTCACAATAATATAAGTTACAGTTTTTAAAACGAACTTTTGTTAATAATGTAAACGAAAAGTCTGTATAGATAAATAAATCATTTATCTAAACTTTCAAATCGTACTTTCATACGATAGATTACTCATTTTCTAGTTTACTTTTTAACACGAATAGTCTATGCATGCCAAAATTAACATATATTCTACTAAAAAGTTTTATGGCCACAGAGACCAACGACCGTCCATGTTTGAGTCATAGCCCAGAAGCAGAATTAATCTTTACGTATTAAAGTAGGTCGGACACAAACTGCTACGTTTCGAAACCCCAAATAATTGCCTATAAATTTGTTATTCTACAGAGTTGGTGGTAAAAAAAATATTTGAAATTTATCGACAGATAGCGTTTGTCAGCGTCTTTGCTGGCGTTATTAAATCTGACATTTTTAATACAAACTCAGGTTAACTGTGTACATTGTTTTATAAGAATTAAAATATTGAAAACACCGTCCTAAATATATGTTTAAATCAGGTTCAATTAATATTTCATTATTTATCGGACTGGTACACAATAATTATTTTAAAATCGTTTAAGGATTTAACTATCGGAATTTCCTCAGAATAAAATGACTCAAAAGATATATCAACAGAAACACAAGAATAGATCCCACCTCATTGGTGAATATATGAAAATTAAAAAGGGTTGGTTCTGAAAGAAGGAAGAATAATAATATAAAAAAGCTTAAATACTGTCTTAAATGTTCTTCCAATTTTGTTTGAAATATCTTGGTATTTAGATACATTTTTCTTTTGCAAAGAGATAATTCAATGTAAATCGAGTTATTGCTCGACTCAAAGCGAAGTCTCACCTCTTGATAAATAAACATATGAAACAGGAATAAGAATAGAAAAATTAATTTCTAGTGGCAAATATTTAAAAACAAAACCATAGATAACACGTTATACTAGAGTAAAATCGTTTAAATTTAGAACAGGCCAAATCGAGGTATGATTAATATTGACAAGGGTATGTATGTATTGCACTTTTCTTTTGATGTGTGAATGCTTAGTGCAAACGTCATGGCTGGCTGACGCGAGTTGAATATTTAACGCGTTGTTTGAGGATCATTTGCATTTTAAAATAAACTTATTTAATTACAAATATGTACGCATATCTGTTTATAAACCTGTTGCCAAATTCTTTAAAGTCGTTGTACGTATTCTATTTTTTAATGGTATTAAAACGTGGTTATTATTAACACCAAATTGAGATGCGTAAAAACATATTCAGAGCCGTTAACTTATCGTGAGACATTTTTTCTCCTCTCCTGAAAATGTTTTTTTTCCTCATCGAAACATCGTGATTTGGTTGTGGAGCATAGTTGTGGTCTGTTATTAATTTAATTGTAATTTTTGTAATCACTACTATCTCCGTAAATTTTACGATTGTTGGTTAAATTGGATGAAAAAGCGTAATCATATTGGGCCTAGATAACACTATGATAACTCCATTATATGCCAGTTACAGTACCGTCAAAATTTATTCAACCATTTCAGGGAAACAATGGAATATTCAATTGTTTTATAAGCTTAAGTCAACAATAAGGAAAAACAATAAAGACACTCCAAATTTCGCAAACTTTTGACAACCGTGATATTTTATTTTTACAGAGAATAAATTAATTCGAGGCTTTTAATTTTATCACAAATCGGTATCAAAGCAACATTTGCAGATACAGATCTTGATGCGACATGATATGTACATTTTCTACACTATAAAAAAAGCCGCAAACAGTTTATTTTCCTTTCGAAGTCCGTTGTAAAAACGGTATTTCACAATTAAATCGAGATTTTTATGATTTTCTTACAGACTTCACATGTAGTTACAGTGTGAGATAAGCATCGGTAAACGCGTGGGCGAAAACCCTATTATAAGAATGATAAAAAGAATTACGAGTAGACGTCGCCAGAAATTATTTACTTCAAGACGTTAAGGTCTCTCATGATATATTATATTTTGTTGTTAATTCTAGTTTCGTCTCGATTTTAAATCATTTGGCGTGATAATTGTGGGTATGAAACGAATATCTTCGCTTATATAAGAATCGAGCTAGGACCGCGAAACTCTGTATGCGGGTTAGTTTTACAATGTTTGAGTACTAAGAATGACATTTTGGCAATTCAATATCTAAGATGGCGCGAAAAGGGAAGAAAGTTTGTGTGGAAATCTGTCATTTTTTAATTTTGATCTATGAAGATTAGAATATAAGCTAAATTATTGTTATAAGTATAAATAGCTAACTTAGTTTAGCTTAGATAAATTCAAGTGTTGCATTCAATACTATTATAGCACAAGTCGGGGTTCGGCCATTTTGGCACCCTCCAGGCGCTCGCATTAGTAGTCCGGTAAAGTTGTTACGGCTTGTCAGGCCAATAGCGTAGTCTCTTCCAAAAACAAACGAAAATTGTATTAAGAATTCAGATAGAAATTGGACAAAAAAGTGTCTCAACAACTGAACCAAACCAAATACAGCCGTTATTAAAATAAAGCGCTTACATACATTCAGCAAATGATTCTTATTTATATTAGAAGATAGATAAAAACTATTTTCAATTCTAGCGAACGCCATCTTACGAGAAAAATGTGTAAGTGTTCTCAAAGAAAAAACGACGTAAGGTAAAATTACACCGAAACGAATAACAACGCTTACATCACTGGAAAGAAACGAAAAGTCAGTGACGTAATGAACTTTCTAAGGTCGGTATGGAGGAAAAATATATTATGCATTCACAAAACTAAGATAATATGTTGAGACAATACAGATTACCTCGACATTGGAGCTCGCGCGGTGCGGCGCGGTCGCATGCGCTATTTCTGTGCCCCGTCCCGTCGGAACGAGCTCATTTTTCATTTTCGTACATTGCGAGATTATTGTGTGTGACAAACAACGGGGTAAACAGAAACGGACGCGACGACGAAAACTTTTAATATTACTTTAATCTTCTACCTAGCATTATTCCGGCCTGGTGCCACGGTCCACATTCCTACTTAGCGTCTTCCACTTTGCCCAGTCTTCAGCATTCTTTTGTGTGAGGTGGTTCTCCTTTGTCTGCGTTCACCACCTCCAACCAGCATTATTTGGGCGTACCACGATTTAATATTACTTTAATACCTACTATTAATCATTTATTTAAGTGAAACTTCTTTCGGGACGCTGTGAATTGGATTTTATGAAACGAAAATGTGTAACGAAAATGAGATAGCTATAAATGTATATATAGGTTTTAGGCTGCGAGAGAGTGAGATAGTATATTCGTAATGCACTCGGAACATACAAAGAGAGGAGAGAGAGAAACGTTGCAATTTATAGCGCATTATTTTCTGTTGGATCGTAGTGACTATCGCGCACTTTTAAAAATTATTCTGTATTATGTATTATTTAGCATTGTTAATATATAACAAAATATTACCAAAGTAATGCCAAAAACTAAAGAGTACCTACCGCCTTGTGTCGATAGTGAATTCATTTCATTTTCTAAAAATTAATCAGAATACTGAGTTTCACTTCTATCGCGTCTGAAGTCACACTCTTCTTCTAAATGTATTAGAAACACCAACAAGATCTACATTACGACAGTTCAATACAAACATGATTATATACAAGTGACATCTTAAATATAAGCATGTGAGCAGTAACATAATTAAAAGGATAAAAGTATATTAACATCATGAAAGAAACTATTTTCCTTTCTTAATTTTTGCTTATTTGGATATATTTCTTTGTATTGGACGAGATTGTTTGTGAAAATATCTAGATTCGAGGTTTTGGATTTAACATTGTAATGTTATAACATTCTAATCAATCTATACTATATATACTAATATTATAAAGAGGTAAAGTTTGTGAGTTTGTGACGTTGTACGGAGTAATTTCAGGAACTACTGGTCCTATTTGGAAAATTCTTTCAGTGTTATATAGCTCATTTATCGGGGAAGGTTATAGGTTATATATAATCACGCTACGACTCATAGGAGCGGAGAAGCAGTGAAGAATGTTGCAAAATCGGGGTAATTTTTCCTTTTCAGAACTTCCGCTGCGTCTTAGCGCAAGATAACCATTCCATGCGTACGAAGCTATTAACTAATTATGCTATCTATAGTAATATCATAAAGAGGTAAAGTTTGTGAGGTTGTAGGGGGTAATATCTGGGGAGTCGGAGAAAAAATGGTCGAATGAAAACGTTTCTTACAAACGCTGCCTTAACTATGAGAGATATACTCGTATGATTGAGTTCTAGAAAAAAGTTGTAGCTTGATAATGCCTATTACCGCCCAACGAAGTGGGCACGTGTCAGCTAGTAACATAATATAACACATTAAAACAATAGGTTATAATTAACCTAGCGCTATCTAAGCGAGCTACAGTAGAGAACAAAATTGTATGATTGCAAGACAAAGTCTGATTAAGTTTATCGATCTCAGGTATATAGCCCTATTTATATAGGAAAAATAACATAGCTTTAGATGAACTCTGTGTCATTACATCTGTTGTTATTGTCTTCCAACGATACACAGTTTTACAATACGATTCGGTATTATTACATAGGTCACAAATTTATTTTGACTGTGATAACTAAATGTGACTGCACTGTTATGAACGCAGAATTATCGGAAAAGTTATTTTAATGAACTTGCGTATGTGCTGATGCATATCAGTGGCGTAAAAATAGGGTGGCAGAACGGATATAACGACAGGCACCCCTGATGAGACAAAGGCCCCTGCTTGAGAGGGGCGCAAGTACATAAAAGTTATATTATACGAGTAAATTACCATTCAGAAATCAATGTAGCACTCAGTTAATTTGTCTCCTTATTAAATACATAGAGGTATTAAACAAATATCATCACCTGAAAGCATTTAAAGATATTAAATTTTAAGAAGCATCTAGGACGTAATAATTTTTACCACTTGTAAATGTGCTTTTTGAAAAGAGCCCCGTATGATACATTTGTTTTAGGTATTGTACTAATTCAATAATAATTCTTCTGGGAACCAAAATTTTGATGAGATATCTGAAGGTATTAAATAATTTCATATCGTCCCAGAAAAGAGGAATAACCAAAGAAATGACGATATTATTATCTTCATTTAATTTATCTATAGAATATAAATACATTTAATATAACAAAGTACTATTAAAAATCTAAATTAGAAATATTAGTAGCACGCCTAATAGTATTGATTCAATCTCTCTCATTACTTTTATGTTTTTAGAAATAAAACTGGTGTCCTTCTTCAACTACAATCACGCTGCTGACATTGAATTAAATTTAATCGGTGCCAAAGAACCTATTAATGTTTTTTTTTTCGCGAAACAGCGAAAGAAAGTTATACATAGCATTTCTAATCTAATGTTAATGTTTCTACATTATACTAATATTGAAATCTATGATACATATTTTATAATAACTTTCCTAATCATTTTTAGCTATTGACAAATCTTGTTTTATACGTATTTTAACGAAAAGATGGAACTTTAACAGATTTCTATAAATCAATCGAAATATTATCGTCCTAGGATAATGTTTATTTAAAGGGTGATTTACTAGTTATAAAACTTATGCAAGGTTTGATTAAGGACACGCCTTTGTTACGCTTGTTTCTATCATATGCCAATGCACAACACAGTGCACTCACTGTTGTGAAGGATAGCTGATAATACATATTAGGGGCACAAAGTGTTCCTACTCTGCTACGAAGCCTAACACAACCTTTCTGCTGTTTACTTCGAATGGAAATTTAGTTCCAATAAGAGATCAATGATTATGAAATCTTTATGACTTCAAGAATATTTACCATTCCTATTCGTATAAAAAATCTGACAAGAAACAACAGTTTACGCTTCTTTTCTTTTCTATTCTGTTCTTAAAACATATGGAATTGGTGATTACTTTAAAATGATAAACTGCTGATGAATATCATAGCATGATTAGGTGTTACACAAAATTTAAAACCATTATAGCCTTTGACTGTGGACGAGAATCCTGGGCTGCTAGATACGGATGATAGAAGATTATATGTGGCAGAAATGTGTATGTATGTAAGATGGATTTTGGATTTGTGATGTAATAAGAAGGGATAATGTCAGGAATGAAAATATATTATAAGAGAAAGTAATGGTACTAGTGATATAGAAGGAGTAAGGGATAAGAGTGATTATGGTAAGGTCATAAAGAGGGATAAATATTATACAACTAGAATCGAGTTAAGCATGAAGGTCCATAGATATCGGTGTAGACAAAAATCCAATGAATATTAAGAGACTGATACGTATATAAAAGGTGTGAACACTGAATTGATAGCTGTTGGAAGAAAAACCTACCCTACTTAGATGAAAGTGTGAAACAAGGTTAAAAGATGGTGAAGTGTTATATGGGCATATATTATACTCATTTTAATTTGTGGTCACTATAAGTTGTATTATAAAATATAGTAAATAACAATTAATTATCAAAATTAATAGTCATCATCATGATCAGCTTATAAGAAACTATTATAACTATTACCGGTTTCAGCATGAATGGGTCGGCTCGTCCGGGGTAGTACCACCCTCTCATAGAAAACCGACGTGAAGTAACAGTGCTTGCATTGTTGCGTTTCGTTCGGTCTGTGAGAACGCCGGAGGCCCACCTCCCCTCCCCTCACCTCTCCCTCTTCCTCCCCTAACCCTTCCCCCCAAAGGGTGGCAACGCACTTGCAACTCCTCTGGTGTTGATAGTGTCCGTGGACGGTGGTTATCACTTAACATTAGGTGACTCACATGCTCGTTTGCCACCAATGACATAAAAAAAGAAAAGAAAGGAAGGTATGGACATAATCATCTTAATAACCCAAGACGTATTGATTTTCAAACTATGAGAAGTCCACAGTTCTATATTGTCCCACATATTGTCGTACTACAAGAACATTTCTTTAGGTCAGGTTTCCTCATTATGTTTTCCTTCACCGTCAGCCGATAGTGTTAAAATTCCGTACAATTCATTGGTATATGCCAACGTATTGAAACGATATTCCAACATTAATAGTAATGTTATTAAATTAAAAAAAACTTATACCAAATTAATGTGACAATTCTTTACTCCAATGCGATATTTTGTAACGAATGGACAGTTTCACCACGTCCTACAAAACAAAACGTGCGTAACATCAACCGGAGGCCGCTTACTGTCGCCATCAAACGAAATAAGTGGCGAAAACCACATCTCGGCCAATTTGACTGAGGGATAGGTGACCGAATTCGCATGTTAATTCCTCGCCAACGATTTGTCCGTCGTGTTTTAATTATATCCGCTGCGTTCCATTTTCGCGCTTAGTGACGCGACGGTCCGTTCCGTAGCGGCTTCCGCGAGCTGACGACCGATCAGCGATAGCCTGTCGAAGTCGTCCAAATGATTGACAGCGCGGCGGGACATAGCTTTACCGTACGCCTGCACCTAAAGGATTCCACTCCACGCCAATTTGCGATCAATAACCCTAACTGATTGAAGATACACGATCTAATATCGTTAACTATGCAACAGAATGACACGTACGCAATAATAACAATTTGTTTTAACATTCAAGCTCGCTTTATGCGACTGGAGCACGATCAAACGGGATGTTCCGTGCTCGTCAATTAGGCAAAATCGACCATTTGGCAATGTTCCCGTACAGTTGTTTCGGCGGTTGTTTCAAGCTGGTTTGATTCGTTGCGCCCGACGATGCCCTTATAAGGCGGTATTGCGTTTAAGAGGACATGGCTTGGTTTCGATCTGGTGTTGAAATAAAACCGATATGTTTGTGTTTTTATTTTTTTGTTTTTAAATAAGGGCGATGACCTGATTATTCATACTGTTGATACGTTGCCTAAATAAACAAAGGCGTGTTTTGTAAATGGTCTTAAGGGAATTACTATTATGTGTGCCATTCTTGAAACCCTTTTTATAACCTTATTTTTATATACATTTTTATACAGAGTAAATACATATTTTTTACAAGTTTCTTACAATATTATTTTACAAGATGCAGGGATGATACTTGCAATATTGCCGATGGTGGCTAAATGATTTTGACCGAAAGTCGAACCGAATGGTAATTCTTGAGGGAGCTGTGTAAAAGTGTGTAAGTAAGTAAAGTGCAAATGTACACAGACTCGATAATGGGTGATGAAATTACGCAGTTATCTTCATCATGTATTATGACTGCGAATAGCCAATAACCAGAAAATGACTTGGTAGTGCGGTAGTAAATATATTTGCTTTGAAAATGTTAAGCAATTTGCTTTCAAGAACTAAATCTGAATAAATTATTCGTATCGGGTGCTGTATCTTATTACTCCAAATTTATGTTAATAAAGTTGAAGAATAATTTTTGCCTAGATAGATATTTTTACTGTGTGTATAATTTTGTTTTTAAAGAATTTCCCTTTATACTGTCACTTGTGAGACATCTCGTAGTAACACATATTGTCAGATACATATTTCGTGATAAGGTCTACTGTGGTATAGTAAATTTTATATTGTTAAGTTATTAATTGTATCATTTAGGACTAGTTTATTATAGGACATATAACAATAAGACCCAAGAGTTTCTAAATTTTCTTTGAAGTCAATAATTTTCATTTAAGAATCAGGTCATCATTTGGACAATTTTTGCAATCGTTAGAAAGGTATTAATTATCAAAACTTATGCGATAAACACATTGTTTTTATTATCACATGTTTGTTTTTTATATATATTTTTTATTTAATAAAAAATATGGTTAGATTAGCATGTAAAGTATAATATCAGGCTGTAATCAAAATCAAAAATACTTTATTCATTTTCGACCCTAAAAAGGCGCTTATGAACGTTAAAACTACCATCAGTTCGGAAAACAACTCAGTCATCAAGAAGAACTGCCAAGAAACTCGATCTGGTTTACCTTTTTAACGTATATACATAAAATACGTTAAAGTAACCATCGTTTTTAGTGGATGCACAGAGAGTGATTTCAATTCCAGACATCACCATCGTTCACATATTCATCCACCCTATAATCGCTATTTGCCACCAAAACCAACTTAACATGGCGCTTTAACTTATAGTTCAGCAAATCAGTGATATGCTTTGAGACTTTGTTGCAAAACACAACACCTATATCTAAAAAAAATACTTGTCACGTCTGAACCCTGGGATGACTGTTTTCCACAGTTTCTGGTATTTAAATCATGGCGGTCCTTTACGATATCCAAATTTCTCCAGTATAGCACACTAAATTATGAGTTTTTGTATCATAATACAGTTTGAATTGCGATCAATCAGAATTTCTTCACCAATATCCATAAATATCCACAGAAATTAGCTGTTCAGGATGTTTTGAGACCTCGTCGATTTATAGTGCGTCATGAGTAGTGCAAAAAGACCAAAACACGGCCCGTCTAGTTTATTGTGTTTTCATTTACACCCACTCTATTCTCAGAAATCACTGTCTCCTCATCCAGCGCTAATTATAAGGGAAATGCTCAGACATTTGAAATCGTACATAATATTATGTTATTTATTCTTTTAGGCCAGATGTAAACAACATCTATCTTCAATGAGTACTGCGTTTGTGCGTGCGACACACAAAAACCACTGTATAGCTTCGACCAAATATTTTTAGTTTTGCTTCTATGGTACTAGGTCCTGATCTAAAAAATAATTACCACGATGTCTTTTTCTATACATATAATATATTCTATCTATACATATAATAATAACGTAAATCTAACGTGCGTATACTTTTTCGTGAAAAATAAAAGTTGCACATGTCTAGAAATAAGTAAAAGAATACATTTCAATGATTTTTTAAAATTTCTGTTTGTATGAATACGCATCACTGCTAAAATACTGTGTTCACAATAAAATAAAACCATAAAGCATATCCTCAGGAGTAACTTAGCCTTTGTTTCATTAAAATCGGTCCACTCTATCAAAAGTTATTGCAATTTGAATGACGTGGCGTGTTTTCTTGCCGTGAAGAAGTGGGGCAAGCGGTGAGGTGTTTATTTTTATTTTCTTTGTATATTACATTTATTGATAAAATTATGGACCACGAGGTCGTATTAGCTTACTTATTAGTTTTACTATAACAAGGTACTAGGCTATATTCTATACTAATATTACAAAGCCGGGGGGTTTGTTTGGTTAATCGCACTAATCTCAGGAATTTCCTAGACTAGAATTTAAAAAAATCTTTCAGTGTTAGATAGCTCATCACGCTAAGTCCAATAGGAGCGGAACACCAATGAAAAATATTTGAAAATCGGGTTTTTCCCTTTTGAGAGCTTTCGCTGCATGTTAACTATTCCGCGCGGACGAAGTCGCAGGAAATAGTTTCCAATATTACATAAAGAGTATAATGTAATATAGTAGAGGAACAAGTAACAGATTGTAAACAAGTTTTCACTACATTTACAATCTTATGTTATTTATGGCTTGGACGAAAGGATTCAAAAGTAAATCTTACTCGACTATGCACGTGGTTGTGAATTAACTAAGTACCACCCAATGATCGTAAATTTTACACTGTGTATTGGAAATACTGTTGGAAACCAAATATCACTTTATTTATATTATGAGCTTCATCTTTCGGTGTACCTACTTTTGATGAGTAATTGATAATACAATTGGTTAACTGAAAGTAATTCTCACAACCGTCTGAAATTTTCACCCAATCCATTGTATTATTTTAACAAATCAGTTTGTATAATCAAAAGCCTTGAAATGATGTTTGTTAGGTGATAAGATCAAATGTGACCTTGATGAAAGCTATTTACAATGTTAATAGCGTTAATTATAGTAAATCGATAATGTGTAGGTGCTATGTTATAGATAAATAACAGCTATTTATGTTCTAACCTTCTAGAAAATGAATAGATGTGTTGTTTTCTATGCTAATACAGGCTGAAGCATCACCTGATGGTAAATAGTTACTGTTGTCTATGAGTCTAGGCAGCTTTACTCAACCTGCGGCCCGCCGGGTCTTTGTAGTTGGCGCGCCCGACTATACTCTATTTTCAATTATTTCAAATTTCTTACCTGGGGCATTTGACGTGAAGCGGACAACGAAAAAAATTTATTGTAAATTTGTTTAATTCGAAAAATTACTATCAAACGATCTGAATTTCAGGTGTGACTGTTCTTTAGAAGCCCATAACTTGACAAATAAACGTGATAGAAAAAAAAATATGCATTCACATTCATACCTACTAGAAGTCCAAATAGACTGAATATTAACGAATTTCAGAACTTCCCCTTTTTTTCGTTGTCCGTTTCACGTGAAATACCCCACCTATCAGAAAAACTGTGAGTACGTTGAGTAAATTAAATAGATCCCAGATAACCCGACCGCAATGCGTTCCTTATGATATAAGGGTTATACCAAACTTGTTTTATTGGGCAACCATTTCTCACTACGTTAATACGTTGTTAATTTGAAATTGCATTTTTTATTTAATACCTAAACATTTGTAGTTTGCGGCCCGCGACAACATGAGTGAAACGTATTTGTGGCTCGATTAAGAGAAAGGTTGAGTACCGCTGGTCTAGGGAATTATTGTTGTTGCCGCCGTTGAAGAAAGTATTTCAGTGCTTTCTTAAAAAGACTTATGTTGTTCTGTGCTAAAACTTAGGCGAAAAAAATCCATTACACAACCCTAAAGTATGTGTCAGGTTTTTTTCTTAAGGTTTTATAATGTGGATATGAGCCAGCGGAGGAAGGTGCGAACTGAAGTTGGTGAAGGTGTTGAACTATGAACCATGGAAATGAAGAGTATTGTATTTGATACCAAATCTGTTTAAAATTAAGATTCAAGAGAAAGTTAAAAATGGCTTATTTAATAGCCCTTGGCAGAAGTTTTTAATAACGTACTGTTTGTCACGCCAAGATAGTAAAAGAGAAATCTGGCGTATACACACATCAAAATTTTTCTAGATATTATTGTGGCAATTATAATTCAGCGAAAATAGAACCGAGTATTCTTTGTGTCGTACTTCGAATTTCAATATGAGATAAAAGACAATGTTGTAAGTTTTTTAAAAGGACAACAACTATTCGGGAGAAAATGTCGATTTGTACTAAAAGCAAGCATTCAAAAGCAAGTTGGCGATAAAAAAAGCTATAAAATGCACTGCCCAATAGGATTTACTTCTCGATATTTGAAACGATTATGTTCTTTTGTTTACGTTAATGGGTTTGTTATCCGCAACGCATATTATTGTGGTCCTTTCGAAACAAAAAGATATCTTCTGCCAAATAGCTCGTGGAAATATTTTCAATGTACTTGTATATAACAACATCGAATTACTGAACACAAAAAACAAGCGTTACGAGCTTATATATCCTAAAGTGTTTTTATATGTTTACTCGGTGTTTTTTCTTTGTTATATTGAGTTTTATGGTATAGAACGAACGGATACACTGTTTTTACATCCAAACGGACAGCAAAGACCTAAACATAAGTGGCGAGGACGCACACATTCGTATTGTGAATAAACATCGTAATGTAGCAGATAAACTAGGATGGGAGCCAAGACGAAAATATGCCACGGCGCGTTTTTCCATTGGGTTCTGCGCTTTGGAAACGGACAGTATCAACGACATAACCGACTGACTTTCATTGTTGCTACTCCGATGAAATGTCATGAAACTATAAGAACACTACCGAAACACCATGGTCGCTCTCATCTCCGCACCGTATGAGATATATATAGAAGTGATGTTGCATCACTCATGTTTGTCTAATTACGTTTCAATCTGCTTCTGTTTTGTAAAATGTAGCTAGAGAGACTAAACATTAAGTGATAAGAACATACTTTTAAAGTTGATGGGATTAACTGTCGTATTCTTGTAAATAGTTATAAAATACGTGTACCCAATTGCGCCTCGGGAGAGTTCATTGTGTGTCCAGTGTTTGTGTATGTCTTGCAAGGTCGCACGTGGACTGTTCATGCACTAGACAGGTCGATGCACACGCGTCAAGGTGGGCACGGAAATTTTCATTCAACCGCCCGCAGTTCTATTTACATCGCCGATTCGATTGCCACAAATTTATTATTATAAGTGCTGCGATGCGCGCGCGCTTCCTCCACTGACGTAGTTAAGAACAGACCTTCGCGTGCCGTCAGATCGATACGGATTAATACATAACTTTACGATACGGCTCGATCTTACGACTGGAAACAATTTTGAACGTCCGAAAGTATCGTCGGACGAGCAAAAGAGTCGAGTTTTGTTTTGTGAGGTGGGTACTGTGTATGTCGCGCGCAGCCTCTGTTGACGTCCGTGTTAACTGTCAAACGTGTTATCTGTTATGTGAGCAGGTGCGTCTGGCGCTGGCGTCGCGTGGTACGCGCGCCGGTACCGCGGTGCTATATTTGTGTCGCGCGGGCGTCGTTACATAAAACTGTCGTGTATCGATCCTCACCTCCTCTATCTTGAGGTTGGTGCGGACCACCTTGCGGGTGACCGCGCTCTCGTACGTTTCTTCGATTGTCTCCGCCATGGTCGGGAATCGCGGACACAGCGGGCGACGCGCGCGGTAGTAGCGGCGGTACTGAACGGCGCGGGTTTATTTTTAGTAGCGGATCGCGGCGTGGTGCGTCCGGCCTGGCGGTGCTCCGGGGCGGCTACTGCCGACATCGGGGACAGGGTGCCGGGACTGCCGGGAGTGCCGGGTCACGCGCGGTTCTAGGGGACTTCACTATCTTCTGTTGGACGGTCGACGACTTGCCACCCGCAATGCTCGCTGGCGCCGCCGCCGTGCCGCTGATGTCAGCGACATCGCGCTCTGTTTGCGGCTTTACTAATGATTTCACATATAAATGATGCATGTAATAGTCATCGCTATTAAAAATCTTGCAGCTGGCGGTCATTAGCATTTCTATATTAATGTACTGAAAGTGTAAGAAACTATATAGAAACTTTTTCTTAGTACGTTAATCTGATCTTGTTAATTCTTTAATTATCTTTAAGGATTGACTTTGCAACTGAACTATTATTTATTTTATAGTTGTAATACTTAATATAATATCAGTACCAATATATAATTCATAGCCTTAGCTATCATATTCATAAATATTGAATTTCGATTCATTGTTGTTTTGATAAGATGGAATTAGTCTGATACTGCTAGTAGTAATTGGAAACAATTTTTTTGTTCACAATGTATGTCCATAATATTTATACTTACTTACAAAAAAATCTTTTTTATTGTCAATTTCAAAATAAACAAAATGAAATTGTTGAGCAGTCACGTTTGAAAAATCGTTGTTTGTACGCCAGACATAATTAGCGTAGGAGCATGTAGTTAGGCGGCGTAGGTTGCGGGGTAATAATTGTGATAGACAACCATACCAGATTTAAGACCCCTCATTGTGACAGTCTTGAGCTTATTGTGTTACAGGTTGAGCAGTTCTACCCAGTAAACAAGCAGCGAGATGGAGATCGGCCGTTGACTGAGCAGCGACAACCATGTACCAGTCACAATGAATATAGAGGTTGTCCTCTTTAACATTTTGTGGATAATTGATATAGAATGATGGACGGATTAGCGTAGTGAAAGAACCTGTTTTATTTCGAAAGAAATGCATTGTTTATAAAATTTAAAACGCTTATCTCTTGTATATGAATGGGCAGAAACAAAACAGTTAAGTGCATCTTCCTTTATTTTGTTTGGTAGACATTGCCAAGTTTTATCAATAAAATTATTGAAAAAAGCTTATATTGTTACCTTAATTAAAATAATAAATTATAGTCGAAATTTAACCACTACACGATCAATAATAAATACTATGATTGCTCGTACAGTGATTCTTTTATAGTTTATCGATTCAGGACTAGTCACTGTGTATCCAACAACTGAGAGGCTCGCATGTCGATATGATATTGACGGCTGACAATGGATGGCCGAACTCTTATTATTTACTGTTGTGTCTGGATTCTAATGTGCTTACCAATAGGTATAGTGTCGATAGATCTACAATTCATAGATATTCTTTGCTATCATGCCGGCCGGCAAGGCTCATATCGTAAAGCGTAAGATAGTGACGATCCAGTGAAATACATAAATCTACCATTCGGACATTTACAACTATACAACTGCTGAAATAAACCCTTGTTATATGTGTGGCGAGAGAGTGTCGTATGAATGGTCCAACACTAAAGCACTTTATCACTATTATTTTGAATGTATTCATAACAAAGACAAATATAATGAATATACAACAGAGTTTTTGGCAGGATCTTAGTTTGTAGTGTAGTGGATTTTATATTTTATTCATTGATATATAAAACACCTAAGAGGCACAGTCAACATCTCAAACCCGTCCGCATAAAATGAGTGCCGAATTGAGAATTCTGAGCTCATTTCAAATGGTCTCTCATCACTCGCGTCTTTTGCTTTGTAAAAACAACTTTGATTAATTCGCGTAAGGTTGAATTTGCAAAAACATATGTTTATAGTATAACTACTTACGTATATTGGTGAGTTTTTGGGGACGGTTTTAAGCGTTACTTTTATTCGAGACTGTGTATCTTGGGTTTTTATATATCGATGATTTTATTATTAATATTGTGTTATTTGAGTCTATATTTTATAATATTGGTGGTTTTTTTCTTAATATAGTTCGGTTATTGTGCACACGTGAAGTGAATGGGAAACAATAGGTACCATGGCCATGAATACTGAGATGCCACCAAACTTCATGTAAAGTTCTTACAAAGGGGTCAGCATCTTGTTAGAATATTGAAATTATCACAAGCCATTTGTAATATTATCTACTCGAAAATGGCAGTAATAACCTGGAAGATTGGTTGCAAAAAAAATGAATATATAATTAAATGGACTAAAGTTGTAAATACGAAAGTAAATTTGTTTGTTTCTTTGTTGAGCTTTCACGCCTTATTTCAACTGATCGTAGTGAAATTTTGCATAGACTTTGTCACAGGTAATGAAAAGGAAAAAAGGTACTGTTCCAGAGAGCTGAGGAAAATCTATACTCACGCCAGCGCATCGACAAGTAAAAACTAGCAATGTAATAAATACCAATTTTCACAATGAAATTAAATCCAATATTGACTAAAACGCATAATAAATGAAAATACCTCAAAAACAACCTATTTACTATCCTGTATCTAATAATATCTAACATACTTCGGTTTAACTGAATATATTTCTTTTCTCCCATTAACGAAGCGATATATTATATTTGCTCCAGTAATATGTGGCAGCCCCATTTAAGTCAACAAAGGAATTGCTCGCTAAAAACATAAACATCATATAAGCCAATATCTTAAGATACTGCTTGTTTTGAATCCAATCTTTAACACTCTTTATTCAATTCTTTGTTCTATTATTGTGACAGTAGATTATAATAAATTCTACGTGTCGAAAGCAACGTTCAGAATTTTCAATATGGTGTAGTTTTTACCCAAATAAATGTACTCAAAACATACTTTTTAATAAAATTTTCTCTTTTCTAAAATAACTTTTAGAAGCATTCATCCAAGATTAAAAATGACTGTTGTTAGAAAATGCATTATGGTATCGGGAAATGAGTTCACGTGTTGGAAACTGATTGAAAACATCTTGAGGAAAACTCTGGCGTTTTTATAAATCTTTTGCGCTCCGATCTAATACTGTTCCGAGATCATGTCTTAATGTTCTGTTTATTATCATGTAATTATTTAAAAATACTAAGCCAGAAGATGGACTTGCGTTTTTTAATACATTTAACAAACTAGTATGTGCCTGTGACTTCGTCTGCGTTAACTTACAATATAAACGTTAATAACAAAAGGTTAACTATAACCTAGCGCCATCTAGTTGTGAGTGTAATAAAACGGATTTCTACGATGATCGGTCCAAGGTTATTTGAAGTCATTAATCTTATTAGGTATATATAGAGACATTGTAATACATTTTCTACTATATTTTGTTTAACATTTCCAGGGCATAATAACTGCATAACCAGTTCATAAGTAAATATAACATTTAACATCAAAGAAAAAATATCTATGAACCATATAAATGTATTACTATAATTAACTATAAAGTTAATTATTTAAACATTTACATTTACCATAGACTATTATGGAAACTGAATACACACTGTTTGACCCTCTAACTACCAAACATACATTACCGGGCTTTTGATTTGGCACGACACGGTGGTTCATGATTTTAAAAATTGGAAGAATTCTTGTTTAATGGGGTAGAAAGTCGTAATTCTAAGTATTTTTATACATAACATATAATTCGATAAAGTCAGCAGGTTTCGCTCAAGCGGAACGTGACAATGAGTCATGCTTTTTCATGGGTGCAGCCGGCGTTCATCGATTTATAAGACATTATCACGTCACAAAAATACATTACTATTACTTTTATTGGGGTAAAATACAATTTTCTTTATGAAATCGGTTTCAGTTTCACAGCCTAAAATTTATATACTAGCCTAGAAGAAAATATTCTAAATCTCATACCTAAACTAGCTTGCACAAATATCTGCGGCCGCGTTAGTTTTTCAGGATCAAAAAAATTACTAATTATTGAGTAGAATTTTGACAAATATATATAACATATTCTGGCTTCCGACCTGATTTTTATTATTTAAGTTATCAATCATGAATATTTTTTTTGTCAATACAACAATTTATAATTACAATGTCGGAAGAGAAAAAAAAATTTGGTAACATCAAGTTCATGGTGGTAGGGTTTCTTGAGAGCCAGCCCCCTATATGTATGCGTGTTTACCATTCTACACCACATCGACATTTAATATCAGATGAGATTGTGGTTAAACGTTAAAACCCTATAAATGATTAAAAAGTCTAGTTTTTTTTTTAATTCCTAGGAGTCAAACGAACAGGCTAGTCACCTGATGCTAAGTGATCACTGCCGTACATAGACTCTAGCAACACCAGGGGAGTTGCCAACCTGTGTTTGGGGAAGAGGGGAAAGGGGAGGTGGCCCTCCGGCGCGTCTAGTTTTTATGTTAAGATTTTTTATATTAAGTAACTTTTAATTGATATATTATCCTATAATAAATTATTGCGATCCCCAAATAAAAAGAGAATATTGCACTCGGTTGTCGCAGCGGGGTTATATTTTTATTTGCTTTTTTTCAGTTTGTTTTTAAATAACAATTAGAGGTCTGACCACAGTGTCTTATTCTTTAAGGAGATAATCATCGCACAAACTATTTTTCTTCCCACTCATTTCGATATATTCGAAAGTTTGTTTGTAAAAACGTGACGTTAATTTTTTAAAACTTCTTCTAAGTTAATAAAGTCTTAAATGTGCAAGGGTTTATAATTTATTTTGCCAACAGCATTTGACAAGAGAAACATAAAATAATGTGTAGCTCTGAAAGTGCTTATATTTAAGGCCTTATTAGGCCTATAGTCAGTTCGAGAAAAAAAGGAAAAAGGAAGTATTCGGTGTTAAAATAAATGAGGTTACTGTTTCATATTGAAAAATGAAAAAGATAAATTTGTAGGATAAAATATATTTTTATAATCAACTAGCGGGCTCGGCAGACGTCATCCCGCCCTTATAATTAAAAGAAACCTTGCCATATTATATATCCAAAACTTCCTCATGAATCACTTTATTTATTAGTGAAAACCGGAGGAAAATCCGTTCAGTAGTGTTTGAGTTTATCGCGAACGAGCTGATAGACAGACGTGGCAGAGGACTTCGTTTTATAATATGTAGTGAAGTATTTACCTTCGTTGTCTATATGTCTGCATTCTAATTGGAAGATTATTTTAAAAGTTTGCGATAGAACTTTGGGCATCTGGACTCTATAAACTGTGTAAAGGCATTTTGTATCTTCATACTATAAATTATTCTTATGTTGTTAACAAGTATGTCATCCTCTTTGGCAGACTGAGTGAAACATTAGTAAATAGAATGTCGTTCAAACAAATGAACGATCGCGTCTCCGTATAAATACCATATATGGAGATATGAATAAACAGTTCTATTTTACGCACTCCGAGTATTACCTATTATTACGCTGTCCCTATCAGTCTAGAATCTTATAGTAGTTGGCGCGAAGTTCCTACATGTTATTAGTTTTATTGGATTATTATTACCTTACCAATTCATTCTCTTCGCAATTATTATGTTCTATTGGATAATTTACAAGAGAATCAAAAGTTTACAGAATTGAGAGAATAAAGAAGTTTTTATATGTGTAACTGACGCCATCTAGTCTTTCCATATATAACTAGAGTTGAAATTACATTACATTCAAGACTAGATGTCGCTTTGATGTTTGTGCGTTTTTTGATATTTGAGACACTAAGTTGTCTATAACGTAATATTCTGTGTAAAGTTTTAAATAAAAAATCATGCGTAAATCTATGTTCCCGTTCGAGCGTTTCAACCTTATAAAATATATTTAATTTGAACTAATACGAATTTTAAAAAAATTACGTCGTAGACGTATATGGCCTTAGTAACTTATTGATATTTTTATACAAAAATAAATTCACATCTATACATATAATAAGAATGTAAATTTAATGTGTATATATGTTTTCGATTTTCGTGATAAAAGTTTTGTATGTATCTAGGAGTAAGTAATAGAATACATTTCAATCATTTTTAGATATGTCTGTCTGTCTATTTGTATGAACACGCATCACTGCTAGAGCACTGGAAATTGACAATAAAACCTCAGCAAGAAATCATAAAGTATATCCTGGAGAGTAACTTATTTTTTGTTTCATTAAAACAGGTCCACTCTATCAAAAGTTATTATACTTTGAATGACGGCTCGTGTTAAGTACGAGAGAAAAGTAGATAAGTAAATGGACTTAATACATTCAGTTGATTTAATTATTCACTGTCTTTTAGATAGGGTTCCACGCGGACGAAGTCGCGGGCACAGCTAGTGTGTAATATCTTTTCTTCTTTATATATAAATTTCTTCTATACGTGTATATGTCATTGAACTCCTCCTAAACGTGTGTTCCAGTGGATAAGAGAAAGGTTTAGATTCACAGTTGGATGCGGTAGGTGGCGCTGCGGTTGAATATTATCATTTTTGATTATCAAAGCAGGACGAAGTCTGCTGGGGCCGCTAGTTAATCTATAAAAAGGCAGAGCCAAAACAATTAAGTACATCTCTCCCTGTTCTGTTTCTCAACCTTGTTTTTTTTTTTTTAGCAGTTATTGAGGAATATTATCAATAAAAAATTTGCAAATAGTTACTTTATTTTCACAGCATCGACTATATTGTATATATTTTAATAAGTCGAAAATTAAACCATAATGACGTATCTGTAAATATCATGCTCGTAAAAGAATTAAAAAATATAATATGCAAGGACTAAGGAATGTTGTAATTTAAAAAATAATTATTGTGTTCAAATTTCGACCACTGGTATTATTTATTTTCCAATTCCATTTGCCATTTTTTATTTGTTATATGTGAGTTGTCAGTATAAAAAATTTAAAAATATATATGTTGGTCTATTACTGTGATAGCCATTTTTGTTCTCGGATAGCTTCGATCAACAATAACTACATAGATAACGGGTCAGCGCGAAAAATACGTCTCGGTAAATAAGAGCTCACTTGAAATGTGTGCCCTTATTTTGTTTAGTTTGTTTGAAACACAGCTGATGTAAGCCCGTTTCACATGCCGCAGTGTATTCAAAAGATGCAGAAATAATACCCGAAAAAGTAATTTACCGGCCGGAGTATCTTACTTTCGCTAAATACATGTTGAATAAGTTATATTTTAAGCATTAAACTAACAAATAATATTCAATTTTAAACAAAATTACCAATTTTAAACCTGTGTTACAAATGTTTGGCCTCGTCACGTACAAACACGCACAATAACGGGAAAACGTACTTTATTAATTACGTGTTAAGGTTGAATTCACACTAAATGTTGGTTATGTTGTCTTTTCATTTGTGAGGGGAGTAATTTATTACTTTGCTCGTTTTATCGTAAGTATTAGATAATATTTTGAACATTTGTGACTTTTTTACTAGGTGTTATGGTTGTAATTAGGTTGAACTTAAAACTGTTTTAAAACTTTTTTTCTCCCTTTTACGCGGTATTAAGTATATATTTACGCGGACAGATTTTAGGTACAATTTTGTTCGTGACTCTTTATCTAGTTATTGTTGATCGAAGTCAGATAGGTCCAATTTATAAATGAGAAGGATTTGTAAAAACTAGAAAGTAATTAAAAAAACCACAAGACACATTTTAAAATGTTTATAATTGCATTACACAACAAGCATATTTGACATTTTTATATATTACATAAAATAAATATGTACGCCTAGGACTAATCGATAGCGAGATACATTCCTTTTATACATATATTACTGTTACACTGAAATACACCACTAATTTGAATATTTTGTTCGACATACGAAAAATAGTTATTAATTGGAATATATATTGTAAACTAAAGTGTTAAAATACTTCAAGAAACATTTTAAATATTTATTTTTATTGGAATTTACGATATTTCGTGGCTTCTGATGTGTTTCTTCACATTATGAAATATAAATAAATAATACTTAGAAACAAAAATATTTGTTCTTCTTTGAAGCTGACGCGACGAAGGTGTTCACTCAACTTGACTGTAAAAAAAATGATTTTTTTAGATTTATGTAAAAACAATCGTTTAAGGTTATTCCTAGACATAAGTAATAAAATACATTTATATTTTACGATATAGTGAAAAAAAACAATTTCCGCCATTTTGAAATCTGCGTCTTAAATCAGCCTACGGGGTAATTCTGCGTATATTTATGGAAAACTAATATAATTGAGTCGCGACATTTCAGAATAAGCTTAATCCAATTTTAGTCGTTCATATAACATGTTAATTTTTTTAATTTCCAGTTTTAATACACCGAGAGCGAAGTTCAAATTATACCGTCCATAAGGTTTTTAATTTCTTTTTTTCTATGATCTTCATATTTCACATGTACAAAATTTGAAGATTTTGAAAAAAAAAACGTAAAGTGTTAGAAACGGCTAAAATTAGGTCATTTTGAAATATAACGATTCAATGAGGTGACACAGGCGAATCTAATCTCAAATGGCACTAGTATAATTGGTTCTTGTCAACGAGTTGTCAAAGTTGTCAGTTTTTATCCTGCTGACCCCTCGGCTTCCGAATTAAGACAAAAAGCTCAAAATGGCGGACGGTTTAAAGTGTTCACCACATAACCTATTAGATTATTTAGGTTTCAAATTTTTAAGCGTAAGACTTTGACCCCATTGATTCCTGCATTTCGTATCTTTAGGGAAACGATGTATAACTTTATTTTTACATTGAAAGGTACTAAAGGGCGTTGTTTTAGACAAAAATACAAGCAAGTTCTTTGTAAACTCAAAAATATACGTATTTGATACGAACTCGACAATACACTAGGACCAATGAATATGCATCACCTAGGGGGATAAATAAGCAGTGTACCTCCCTATTGGGGAATAATAATGTATCTGTGGTGTATGTATGTGTGGTATCTGTGGTACTAACATGACGCGCATGGTGTTGGTGAAGCCGGAGCCCTGCTGCCACCCCGTCACCACCACCACGTTGTCGCCCGTCCTGATGAACCCGCGGTCGCGACCGAACTTCACACCGCTCTGGACGCGGTTGTCCACGTCCTTCAGCCAGTCCTCGGCCTTCGGCTCTGAACAACCGATAACAAACCCCATTACACATGACAGTTATAACAAAACCCCATTACACATGTCACTTATAACAAAACCCTTTTTTACATATGCCGATTGCATCGAACCCCATTATACATGTCAGTTGTATCGAACCCCGTTACACAAACCAATTGTAGGACTAAAGAGGAAAACTGGGTATTACAGTAGAAACTATTAAAATTTTGAAAGTATTTTATGGTAGACTTAAAATGTTTATACGTTAGAATGAATGATTTTGAAAGGAAATTTTCTATGCTATATGTATTTGGAATTGTTTACTGTAGAAATGTGCCTAATAATAATAACCGACGTGGCCAAGTCACAGACTTCGCTGGTTATTGAATATAAATTATTCTGACAAAAAACGTTACAACATGCACACTATTTTGACGAAGAATATCGTCAAGTACGTATTGATCTACCGAAGAATGTTGTTAAGTACATATTAATCTGACAAAGAATGTTGCTCAGTAAAGATTAATCGGACGAAGAATATTGTTACGTATATAATGATCTAACGAAGAACGTCGTTAAATTCATATTGATCTCACGATGAATATTGTTAAGTACATATTGATCTGGCAAAGAATTCCGTTAAGTACATTGATCTGACGAAGAATATCGTTATGTCTCGATTATTGAGACTGACCCTGGTACACGATGGGCAGCAGTCCGCGCCAGAGGTGCGTCTGTCGCGCGGTCTGCGGGTGTCGCGTGACGGCGATGATGGGGCAGCGCGGCCGGTACTTGCTGAGGAGGTGCGCGGACTGGCCGCTATGTATACTGACCCTGGTACACGATGGGCAGCAGTCCGCGCCAGAGGTGCGTCTGTCGCGCGGTCTGCGGGTGTCGCGTGACGGCGATGATGGGGCAGCGCGGCCGGTACTTGCTGAGGAGGTGCGCGGACTGGCCGCTATGTATACTGACCCTGGTACACGATGGGCAGCAGTCCGCGCCAGAGGTGCGTCTGTCGCGCGGTCTGCGGGTGTCGCGTGACGGCGATGATGGGGCAGCGCGGCCGGTACTTGCTGAGGAGGTGCGCGGACTGGCCGCTATGTATACTGACCCTGGTACACGATGGGCAGCAGTCCGCGCCAGAGGTGCGTCTGTCGCGCGGTCTGCGGGTGTCGCGTGACGGCGATGATGGGAAGAATATCGTTATGTCTCGATTATTGAGACTGACCCTGGTACACGATGGGCAGCAGTCCGCGCCAGAGGTGCGTCTGTCGCGCGGTCTGCGGGTGTCGCGTGACGGCGATGATGGGGCAGCGCGGCCGGGACTTGCTGAGGAGGTGCGCGGACTGGCCGTTATGTATACTGACCCTGGTACACGATGGGCAGCAGTCCGCGCCAGAGGTGCGTCTGTCGCGCGGTCTGCGGGTGTCGCGTGACGGCGATGATGGGGCAGCGCGGCCGGTACTTGCTGAGGAGGTGCGCGGACTGGCCGCTATGTATACTGACCCTGGTACACGATGGGCAGCAGTCCGCGCCAGAGGTGCGTCTGTCGCGCGGTCTGCGGGTGTCGCGTGACGGCGATGATGGGGCAGCGCGGCCGGTACTTGCTGAGGAGGTGCGCGGACTTGCCGCTGGTGGTGATCACGACGATGGCGGACGCAAGGCACTTCGTCGACGCCTCCACGGCCGCGATCGCCGTCGAGTGAGCCGGGTCTAACGGCGCCGTCACCTGGAATAGTTACAACTTTTTAATCAGTATCCGATTCATTCATTTATTGAGATGGATTTTCGAATACCTTTAATAATGGAAAGTACCTTCATGTAATTATAAAGATGTATCGGATGACTAAAGTGCCATATTAGTGAGACTTTACCGTATTGAAAAAAACGTTACTGGTCAAAATGGAGTATTTTTAAGATTGTGGTGGTGTACCTCGGCGACGAGCTCGTTGAAGAGCTGTCGGTGCCAGACGGCGGCCTCCGCCTCCTTGCAGATGTTGGCCATGGTGAGCACGCACTCGAGCGGGTACTCGCCCTTCGCGGTCTCGCCGGACAGCATCACGCAGTCCGCGCCGTCCAGGATCGCGTTCGCCACGTCCGAGATCTCGGCGCGGGTCGCGCGCGGCTTCTTCACCATCGACTCCAGCATCTGCGTCGCGCAGATCACCGGCTTGCCCACCTACGTACACCGCAACACACGTCAACAACCACGAGACTATCGAAAATACCGACAACTGAGCCGGCTTGCCCACCGACATACACAATGGCACACACAATACCCACTCGCCTTACGAAAGTAAATCCATTTAGTCATGTTCCCTAGTCTGAAAACGGTATCGACTTGTCCACCTAAGTACACCGGAACGTACATCAATACGGGGCCATTCAAATATTACGTAAGCAGATTTTTTTGTAATTTTTGACCAATCCCTCCCCCTGGTCAACAAAAATAAGCAAATCTATTACCTATATATCTATTGCTTAAGTAAACATTTACATAATATTTTATTCTGATTCCCTTATTCGTAGACCACAGTAGTAGTAATAATATTCGTCCAATAGGACAGGCGAAGGAATTAATCCATACTGCCAATTCTGAAGTTGTCAATATAGGTAGTACTTATGTATCCTTTAACCAATTTTTTTCCATGTCCAAGTTAATATAAAGGCATAAGCGCCATATCTTCTATGTATAGGAAATGAATTTAGGAGGACTGTATCCACCACTCACCCGCACTAGGAGATCCTCTTCTTCGGGGTACCCCGGCTTGGTTCGTGGCTTAGATCGCTGGTTTTGTAATAAAGGACACAAAGTTTACACTGGCACTTAATTTCTTTTAATAGTTTGTTAGATAGATACCGGTTTTGCAATGTTTATTAGCGCAGATAACTCAGAGCGGTTTTGTATGTTGCTAGATTCAAAGGTAAACTGTTTTGCCTTAGAGGGCAGCACTTGCGAACGTTTTTAAAGGTGCGTTCACGAAAAGTAGTGGACAGATACATTCCTTTTAAAAGATAAAGTAAATATGAAAATAAAAGATTTGTGCTAACATATAAATTACTACAGATAACAAAAGTACGGAACAAATTCTAATCACTTATCTGCTTTTCTCTCTACTTAAGCCGCGTCGTCATTAAAATTACAATAACTTAATAGACCGAACCGATTTTAATGAAATAAACACTAAAAGTTACTTGAAGATAAAAAAAAGTATTTATTTAACAAAATGATGTTACAATGCATAAAAATAACTGTAGGTTCCCGCACTAGGAACTGAATCCTGTGTCGCGGGTAATCATTCAAAACTACGTTAGAAAATGTATAAACTGGTAGTGCCGTCAGTGGCTTACTTATTGGATAAATTAGATTAATAGAATGTAAAACATAGGTATATATATAAAACCGTTAAAATATATATGCTTTATAATTTTCTTGAAAAGGTTTTATCGTAAAAGCAGTGGGCAAAAGGCAGACATTTAAAAAAATGATTTAATTGTATTTTATTACTTTTATACCTGCAACAATTTTTTTACAATAATTTAAAAAGTATAAACACGTCTGATTTACATTCTTATATTATTTATAGATAATGAAATAGCTAATGACTAGCTGCGGATATTGAAAGATTATCTCCAAATGGAGGGGGGGGGGAATAAGGAGATAATTAAATATATTTATATTTAATTCAGGAATACAGTAAAATGACTTTTGCTTGTAGTTTTGTTCGGATGAAAGCTACCTTATGTCGTTTTGTACTCTTCGGAAAACGTGTATGTAGAATTTTATTATCTTCGAGTGCATAGTCAAGTCCTCAAAGCATAATGAACAAATATACAAATTATCATTCGCACATGTAATATTTAATTAGGAGTTTGTATCGATAACATATACATTTCATTATATATAAAATCAATAGTTATTATTTTTTAAATTCTACTTAAAGTAATAAACAAATGCACAAAATATTAATATGTCATTAACATAAATAACTTAGTGTTTAAAAATTACCATGAAGTGACAAAAAATGACCCCAACCTGCTTAGCACTGCCGGTTATTTTTTTGTTCGTACGTAAATTATAAGCTTCATTTACAATGTCTTTGATCTTTAAAAATCATCAGTAATTAGTAAAATCCAAATGACCAAGGGTCAGGGGCCTTAGGTCGAACTATGATTTACAGATTACACTGACATTAACGACTGTTCTGTGTTTGAAGGCTTCGTGCGTGCAGTACGGCTGTTCGTTTATACCACAAAAATATTATTATTTCAATTAAATTTATAATACATGGTACTACTAGGTGGTTCATAATACTAGGTGGTGAAGCCACGCTGAAGATATTACTGGTTTCAGCAGG